>JANRGW010038551.1:0-14329 GCA_024733675.1 Psilopsiagon aymara | reverse complement strand
TGGTCAGTTTGGGTCAGGTGTCCTGTCTCTGCTTCCTCCTGGCTTCCCCTCCTCCCTGGCAGACCATGAGACTCAGAGAGTCCTTGGTCAGAGTAAACCTTACTGAGCAGCAACTAAAAACATTGGTGTTATCAGCACTGTTCCCAGTCTGAAAGTCAAAACTGCAGCACTGCACCAGCTACTAAGAAGGAGAAAAATGACTGCTGCTGCTGAACCAGGGTATTAGTCTTGAACAAACTGCCTGACAGAGTAAGAAGAGCATCAAACCAAATCCGAAGGGCCAGAAAGTGTTTGTTTTTATATAGCAAAAAAACAATCTCTTTTTTCTAAAGGAAACAGGGCTGAACACAAGAAATGTAGCAAGGCACTCCTGCTTATCTGAAGGAGTCTCATACAGGGCTATTTCCAATCTCTTTTGTGTATTCTACCCTTTTTAAGGCACATGAATATCCAAGCAAAAGAATCAAAAAAGTCGGGGGACAGGGAAGGTAGGAAAAAGGACACTGTTCCTGTTTTTGACTTGAGCAAAATTATTTATACTGATGTTCTACATCCCCAAAGAGGTCATGTTCTGGGGCTGAAGTCATGGAAGGATTGCTGAAAATGAAAATCACCAATAACATCTTCCTCCAAATCACAGCTAGCCAGTGTACCATATGCCATTCTAGGAGGCACCAAAACCACAGCTAGCTCAACACTTAACTAGCAATTACTTTCATCCTTCTCCCCTTATTTACTCTTGTAAAGGACTCATTAAGCTGAGGAATGACAGTGTTTCAGTACTGGGCCTTTTTGACTACTTTCCTTCCCAACCTGAATTTATTTCTCATGGCCTTTAGACCTATTAATTTTAGATTTTTCCCTTCAGTCATCTGTTCTAGTGCTTGATTGAAGCATCCTTGTAGCTGTGAACGTGCTAGTGCAGTGACCTGGTGTGGCCCCTGCATTGGCAGATACCATTTCAGAAATCTGACACTGTAGAACTGTCTAATCCAAAATCCAAAATGGAATTTTAATTCAATGGGATATTTATTAAGCTTAGCTTGCTAAGTAGGAGGTTTAATAAAGTGCTTTTCCCCCTTTATATTATAGTCCTTTTATTCCTCTCAGTGAGCTACTTGAAGAAAGGGTAGATCCTTCAAATGAGTGTAGAAGGCAGAATATATAAAAAGCTTGTTGGGCTTCAGTATGAAAACCTGTTTGTTGATTTGAAGGTAAAATATCAGTGCCTTGTCAATTATAGATTGTAGAAGATGTCTACCTTTTTAATCTGGATGTGTCTCTGGGTGATAGAGCTCATGAATATTTTCACTGCACCTCTTTCCCTTTCCCCACCCTAAAGAAAATGAATATACTGCTATCTTGAAGCCCTGTTCCAGAATTCAAAATAGTAAATGGATTTCACTCCTGGCCATTGATTTTGAGCTTCCTTTGGTTTGGCTTGGTTGTTTATACTTTTGTCTTCGCACACCATTGTATTCCTCCACTTACTTACTTCGCAAAAATGAACCTGTGGCAAAACTGAAGAGTGTGAAGATGAATTAGTGATGCCACTACTCAGTGGTAATGTTACTATAATGGCTTCTGACAATGTTGATCAATGATGACCTCTCCCTATTACAGTACAGGCACAATTTTTTGAAGAAAGTGCATTGTTCCAAATTGTGGATGCTTAAAATCTATAGATCATTTTTCTTTCACTGATAATTTTTCAGGGTAATCTTTTGCCTAGAAAAGGTTATATTTATCACTTTTGTATTTTACCAGCACGAAATATATATGATTGCTTTTTTTCCCTCAGAATTTGTTATCATGTTGATGTGGCCTTACCAGAAGAATTGATCTCTCTGAACTGGTAGACATATTGCACTATTTTAAGAATGTTCTGAAAGTCTAAATTTGATAGTTTGCCTAATATCTGGAAATGTCATGGGACCTAATCCTATTTGAGGCCTGAACAGCAGACAGATCAATAAATACACAGTCACATATCTTTGATATTTCATTGTACCTGTACCACAATAAATTGCACTACACCATAAAACCAACTTTAAATGTAATACTCAAATTCAATGAAAGGCAAGTTGAATTTAAGCAAAACAAAACTGTTTACATTCTTAGACAAAAGGCTAATGTAATATTCAGAAAGAAACAGTTTTAGCTGCTGCACCCACATATGCTTATAAACAGGTACAAAGACAAGCATCAGTCTGAATATTGCTTATTTACTACTTATCTGAGAACAAGGCTACCTGAGAGTAGAGCCCCAGAAAATAATTACAGTGATAATTTTAGCTCCAAGGAATGTGTTTCCAAAATTTCCATGCCCTTGGACTGCTTAGGTTGCCCATGGCTCTTGATTACTACATTCTAGCTGTAGTGGCACCTGTCTTTACACAAGTTTCCGCCCCTACAATTTTCTTCCAATCTGAACTCACAAGCTAACTCTACATGGTTGTTTCATGCTCCATTTTGTTCACTTTTAAAGCAGCCGATTGAATTCCACACTTCACAGTGCTCAGTGGGACATCTTAATTAAACAGAGACTTTTTCAAGTAAGAGCAATACCATACAGTGGAACATCTTTTTTCTTCCCCAGTATTCCAAAATCGGTGCAGAAATCCGCATTCATTAAAGTCAAGAGCTTTTTCTTGTCTTACTGGCCTGCAGAGAATTCAGAATTTTATCCACTGTATTTAGTACTCTTTGCTGCTGTGAACATCACACCTTATTACCCTCACACGGTTTGTTCTGAAAAATAGTCTTTTCACAGCACAAATTGCAGCTGAAACTGTATAGTATGTTCAGCACCTATTTTCTTGGATTGCTTTCCAAAGCAGATGAAGAAACTGTCTGATAAATGAGATCCTTTTTCCCTCCTGCCACACGGATTCATGGATTTGTTTCTGCAGTAAATGCTGCTCCCTGGAAAGAAGAGAGTGCACACTGAAGTCCAGAGATCTAGGATACTAAACAATTCTGTAATGCACTTGACGAGATGAACTTGTTGGTTCACTGATATTTTTTTTTTCCATCACTCTTTACACATTTTGCACCATCAAGGAGAAAATCCTGGGAGCAAGCCCCTGATTCCAGTTCTGAGCATAGTGCCCGAACTTACAGCAGCCTCCTCTCCTGCTCTCTAAACAGAGACCCACAAATTTTGCATGATGAGCTAGCTTTTAACAGCAAGTCCCATCAGTCTGCACAGTCAGGGGTAGTAGTTACGATACACAGGACAGGCTCACACAGCTGTTATGTGAAAACATGAAGGAGGGCATACAGTTGTGACCAAACCAGTAGCAAATAATTAAAACACAGAAGCTTGATGAAAGCAGGTCCATGTTTTTTCCAGAAAAATAGTCTTCTTTAACAAACCTGTTACTGCAGTTATTTTTTGCTAAAATTACAAGTTCTATTCTCAAAATAAGTATGTTTTCATAATAGATTCATGTAAGGGGTGCAATAAGATTCAAAATTATTTTTGGAAGGAAATGTAAGAAGTTATCATATGAGTGTGCAACAATAAGAATTAGGGCAATAGTGCTTAGTTTACTTTATTTCTCTTTTTACATAGAGCTATTTACTCGTTCCCTCACTCAGCAACATAATTACGTGCTTACTCACACAATACTTTGCCTTTTAGAAGGAATCTTCTAATCCAGTAGTACTAACTCATGCAAAAATATTCTAACGTCTCCCGTGTATTTCTTACTGGACCAGAAGGGCATCAGTAGTTATTCCTGTTTCAAACACAGTCATTGTTCATTCCTCAAACACCTCATTAATGGTTTTTTTTTGCTTTCTAAGCTGTTTTGTTTTGGCTGGTGCTTTATTCACTTGAGAATTCTTCTTGTCAAAAAGACAAGTATTCGTGATAAATGTGCTTCCAAAGCACCAGATCGGAACACAATTGTCTTTCACTACATATGCTATCTCTGTTTCTTGATGTGTAAGACCTGTAGGTGAAATATTCTTTGTTCAGCTCAGCCACGCAAACATTGGCAGTCTGTTAACAAGGAAGACTTTCTCCTGCTACATTTTAATGAAGGCTACAAATGTCTGCCCACAGCCCTCTTCCCTTCTCTTAAATACAGCACTGTGAGCAAGGAAGAGTCCTTGAGGATGAAGTGAATGTATTTATCAGAGCTTTATCAGTTTGTTTTCTTCCCTTATGTCTTATAAAGAACGAGCAAACTGGAGGTATTGGTCTGTTCTGCCTGGTGGCCAGTGCTGGTCTTGGATATCACAGTTATTGTGCAAATGAAAAATGAAAGGTCTGAGGAACAGACAATGTAACTTTAGGTTCCTTCAACACCAAAGAAGCTAAACTAAAGGCAATAGATATTAACATTAAAAGAACTGTGTCTTGACTTCACCAAGGAAGATGTGCATGTCATATGGGCAGCCATATCCAAGCTGCAAAGCTTCCTCATAGATCTTTTGCAGCTGGCAGAGTGGGGAGATAATCATTGTTGCCTATATCATACACTATGGTCTCAAATGGTGCACAAGGAGTTTTGCTAAGCAACTGACAACATGACTGTCCAAAACAGATGAGCATTAAAGCAAAAAGAAGTTGTGAGAGCAAAGAGGAGGAACCAAAACATAGCGTTGGTGAAAATAGAGATTCTGTTACACAGCTAAAGATGATGAATAGGTTTTACATAGGCGAGTGCAAGTCTGGTAAAAACAGATTTAAAAATTCCCTCAATTTTAAGGTTATCTTACAGGAATTTCTAGTATTAAATTATGATGTGAACGTTGCATACCTTGGTTGATGACACCATCTGAGAAACTAAGAGCATGGGAGGTACACCTGTTCAACCCCTGTTCAAAGCAAAGCATTGCTGTCAGAGGCAGGTCTTTCTAGAAGAACATATGAACATTATTCAGCATCAAAGAAGTCTCAGCACATTATAAGCCTGCTCTTCTGATTTACCTTCTGTTTTGTCACAGTGCTTTGAATTTCAGGGACACAGGGAGAGGTGGGAGTGTAGCATGCCTGAAGGACACGGTAGTGCTGTGCAACTGCACACTATGAATAATACAAAAATGAGGTAATGAAATATCACTGCAAGAAGAAACTGGGTGGTGAAAATGTACTCGCAATAGTCAAGCCTAAGGACGGTGTCTTTCGTTAGCAACAGATGTCTCACAGTGGCTAAGTTCAAAGTGCAGGCTTGTAATTTCGATTTTGTGAAAGACACTGTGCTATTGTCACCTACACTCTATTGAAATGCTACTTTCAGGCATCCGTGAGAGACAGAAATCCATGGAAACACAGTCTGGAGGAATCATGTATTTTTATTGCCTTTCCAAGCTGTTACCTTAACACAGGTAGGCTGTGTATTACAAGCATGCTTCAGACCTGACAAATGACAAAATGCCAGTGGTGTGGTTTCAATTTCAACAGCTCTGTCAAATACTAGGTATGTAAGTGGAAAACACAATATCTACTCAAAAAGACCTAGCAGCTATCTGTAAATACATGCTGATATTAAAAAAAGGAGATTGAGAAGGCTAATAGCCCTCAGTTGCCTCTTTTTTTTGTGCTCTGCTGAAAGCCAGCACAGCAGAGAGTGGCAACTATATGAGAGGCCAGGACTAGCTGTTCTGGTTGAAACTACTGCTTTCAGCTCTGCTGATACAGCTGAAAGTCTTGTGCCATCTTGGACACTGTCAGGTCTCATTATCACACTACAGGGGACACATGAGAAATTGAAATACCCACAATGCAGAGGTCCTGAAGCAGTTTGCAAATTACTGCTGCATGCTCAATAAGGCGCCTCAACCTAAGCAAGCTTTGTCATGAAGGCAGTCTTTGTTGGGGAGCTATGGCCTTCTTCAACATCATCATTATCATCATTAACATGCACACACACACATGTACATGCGATTGACAGCTGTGGAGGGAGGAGCTGTGTGCTCAGCCAAAATAACTTTCATAGGCAGATATGGAGGACTTTATCAACATTTCTTGACAGTCAACTTGCAGTATGTAGCAGGTAAAAAGGGATTGATGTTCTTGTGAAAATGGTTCAAAGTCAGTCTTTTCATCCTCAAGATGTCTAAAATCTGAAAAATTTCTATAACTATCTGCTAATTATTGTACCTGTGTACTACCTTCAGGGTCTTGAGAAGTAGAGCAGAGAATTGCTTTCGCTTGCAGCTGCTTCTTGAAATATTCAAAAAATAGCATCCAGCAAACATTAGACTCATAAAAAATTAGTCTAGGGCAACCTCAATATTCCCTTTTCCCTGGAAGCACTGAGTTCAGAAGTGTTATGTCAGCCCTGTGCTAGACCTCGACAGTGGGAGCACATTGCTACGATTATCCTGCTCATGAGCCTTATTCTGTAGAGCACTATGGTATTGTGCTGTTTGCTATTATAAGCACCTGACAAATGCATATTCCTGTCAAACAACTGAAACTTGTTATAAACACACTGTGAAACTCGGGCAAAACCAAAGCATCTCTTACCTTAGACTTTTTCAGAGGTTTGCTGGAAACAAATTGACTTGCACTTGAAAGAGTCAATGTCCATTTTAGTAAGTGCTTTCTCCATGCCTGCTTTCAGCCCAGCCTCTGTTTGGCTGTAAAACTGAACAGAAAAGACTGCAAAATACTGTTATAATGAGGAAAAAAGCTGGATGAATTAATGTTTCTCATATTGTATTTCATATTAATTAATTGTTTTGAATCCTTTAAAAAGCAGAAAAAGAGCAGGATTGTAGAGGTTATCTGTGAGGAGAACTGGAATTTCTATAATCTCTATTCATCCATTCTAGGCAAACTTTCCTAGAACTGTCCTTTCTGCTTTGGTAGTATTAAACAAAAATAATCTTGCTGAAGACAGTGTTAACTTGGACACAATATTTGACTTCTGCTGATTTGGTGAAGAAAGCAAAAGTAAAGTGGCTTTACTAAAATTAGTATTCATAGCAATGAATACCAGCACATCTTTCATGTCCTTTGATTCCTAAAAAAATGATCCAAGTACTTTTACTTGCTGTATGGTACCAATGAGAACTCTTTTGTTATCTTTCATTGCTTGTCTTTTTGTGGGAACAGGGTTTATTCACCTAGAGACTTTATTATAGAATTGTTTCTAGATAATCAACAGAAAGCAGTATATGAAGATTTGAGGAGCTTTTATCATGTGAATATTACAAATAACAACATGTCCAGGGTGTTTTTCTTTTTTTCCTAGCAGCAGTTAAACCCCAAAACAACAAAAAACAGAATTATAACACATTGTCACTAAATTATCATATGGTCTCTTTAATTGCAACATTGATAACAGAGTGTACCCTACAACACAGCAGTGAAACAGACCTCAGATTACACATGTGCATCAGGTGCAGTAACTGCACAAAGAAAAGAGTAGAACAGAATATGATAAAAAATAGATTCATTGCAGGGGCTTGTATTGTAAAGGTAATGTCCTAAGCAGTAAAATGCACAACAGTTCCATGGCAATATAACAACTTGCTCCTTGACTTTTTTTTTAATCAGTCCACTATATTCCTAGGCAACATGCTCTCTTGAGAGCTATAAAGCTAAAGGATAAAAAAGGATGTTTTACTGAGCTGTTTTGCCTTCAAGGTTTGCTTTTGATTAATGACATAATTGCATTTCTTCAAAGGATGTTATGTAAATAAGATTTGCCTTCTGACATGATGGAGTGGGAAAGGATTTGAATAATTTTAAAAATCTCTGTCATTGCTGACTTTTCACTGCTTTGGCATTGTGGAAAATGTCCAGTTAAAATCTTTGGAAGTACCTGAAGTGATCAATAGCAGTCAGGGACCTTGAAAAGTAATGAAAAAAACAACAAAATATCTAGCTTTGAAATACTTAGAAAATTGATTGGACACACTCATGGGACTGGACTCATTAATAAGGCACAGAGCCTTTCATCAGTAAGTGAGTTATTATGTTCCTATAGAAGTTTAATGTGTTATTTGCACCAGTATACATATAGCTAAAATACTTGAGGTTAGCTCTGCTGAATTTAAAATTAAAGTAACACTTGTTTAAATGGTGCTGGGTAAAAATTTGCTGTAGCATCATTTATTTATTAAAAATTTGGCTATTCAGTAATGGTCAATTTTTTTTACTATATGAAAAGGTCTTATTATGCAAGTTGTCCAAATAGAATTCTTCCTCTCATGGACCTGGGAGGAAAAATGTTTCATATCTTGTCAATCTGATTTTTGAAATTACTTTTTAATGTATTGAACAAATTTAAACTTGCCTATGTCTGGAAATTTAAATCCAACTCCAGTCGGAAAACTTTCTTAGATTTTCAGCTTATTTCTCCTTCATCCGATTCCACATCAGTGGGCAAAAGAAAGAAGGAAGCCAAATTTTTCTCCTGATTTAAAAATAGAATTTTATTTTCTGAGAAAAAGCATTTTGCTTCATAGTTTTAAACCATTTTATTGGTTGGTGGCAAAGCTGGGTTTAGCCTTTTGCCAGGCTTTTTATCAGCAAGTTTAAATTCTACATTTCTGTTGAGTACAACCAGGTCATTTGTACTCCAAAAGGTATGGCTGTTGCACTGGCAATTTGCAATCATATGCAATAGAAACTTTCAGAATTTGCTTAAAATCAGGAGAAATGTGCTATTTAATGTAGCTGTATTGTTACTGACTCAGGACACTTCCTCCGAGCCTCCCTGTTCCCTCACTGGTAGCAAACAATATTCCAAATGTAACAAAGAGGTTTGCCATTGATCCAGGTATTTTGAGTTTTGGAAGTATTGTTAATACTGTAGAATTTCTGATTTTAGACTGTAAAGAACACAGGTACACATAAAGGGGCCAAATTCCCCTTGATCCTATGTGCAAATACGGAGTTCCACTTAATTCAATTTTTCTCTAAACCATAGATATAACTCTTGATTTGCATTAAATTAGAGATATCTAAGTAACAAACACACTGCTAACTTTTTGGTATTATATTTGCTGTTAGAACAGGGGAAAACATATGGTTTTTAACTGAAACACAGGTACTGTACCTCCAAAAGCTCTGACTGAAAATTTTGGCTCTCAACGCTGTTGACTTGGTTAGATTAGCATGAAATACTACTTTTTTCTACAGTGTGAGCTAAACAAAGAGACTAGAAGTGAACAAGCCATATATTCTTCAGATGAGGTTAAGAGCGGTATTGATTGTTTTCTTTTTCTATATGTCAGTGCTGGGATTCCACTTATCTCTCTTAAATCCCATATGTTCAGGAACAAACATGCATAAAAAAAGCCAGCAGTTAAACTCTCAGAGCCTTGTCTCCCCCAGCATATATTGACAGAACAGGACTTTCCGCTGTCATATATGTCTGAGTGAGCATTGATTTTGATGCCTTACCTCCTAGGCCACTGAGCAGAAGCCCTTGCTTTTACCAGCAGGATTCTGTCCTCTAATTATTGTGCTAATGAGCAATGGCAGAAGAAGGAGCACAACTTAGAGGAAGACACTCTTGTGGAGGCAAACCTCCTGGGCTCTATTTCTAAGGACAAATGTTGCCCCTATCTTTCCTGTTTTCTTTGCTTTCTGCTTTCCGTAGCTTAGGCAAAAGGCTGCAGGGCGGGAGGTTTGAGATGTCTTTAGCGGCTAATTAAGTTAGGTTTACGTTGGCCTCACAAGAGCTCTTGGTCTCAGGCTGGACTGATAAGCTTGGAGGGATTCTGTGTGGGAAATGACGAAAGGCATCAGAAGCTGAAGTGGTGACACTGGCTTTTGGGTTTCCTGAATGTTAACACTTGGATGAGCAAGCCATGCTAAAAAACAGAAACGTGTTTCCTAAGCTTGTGCCTCATTCATGACAGGTGGACACATGCTGCACACAGTTTTGGTTGTATACATAAGTTAACCCCTCAATTATTTTTGAGACTCGTCTTTGACAGACATTTTCTACTTGCTTTATTCAGGAGGGACACCACTGAGGGTGACAGCTGTCATGAAACCCTGTTGGTGTCATTGGCATAACAGAGGTGTCAGAGGAATTGCAGAGGGATGGCAGAGAAGTCAGACGGGGGAGGTCATGGAGTTTGAAAGAATCCCATGTTATTTATAAGCGAAGAAGTTCCACACTCATGAGTGGCAAGCTGGGCATACAACCTCAACCTCTGTGGAAAGGCAGCGCCGCATCTCCCAAAAGTGACCATGCCAGCTGGCTTGTGGCAGTGACTAAAATGTTCAGGAACCTTGACTTTTCTTTAATGACTGAGAAGCATCCTAAAAGTGGTTGCAACTTTGAATTACAGCCCTTTGCTCTCAACACACCAGAAAATAATTTACTTGTAAGAATGAAAAACACCCAACCTCAGTACCTAATTTGATCCATTTAGTTTTATAGTACTGAAGTTAATAATCTATAAATACAGTAATCCATAGAAATATTAATCCATTAGATAAAAACAAGATAGTAGTCTATTCTATACATAGCAAAGTAAAGCAATTGCTAAAGAAGTGAGGGAGATTAAATAGGATCATGAAATATACGCTGTAAAAGTTAGGCGGAAATGAAAGAAAAGCTTCAATTTTCTCACTAGAAAAAGATGAAATAACAAAAGGTGTTTTTGTAAGCAATTAAAATCCTTCAGGTTCATAAAAGTGGGAAGAACAGGTTTACAGATCTGACAGTTAATGATGTTTCGGAGTGCTGAATGAAAAAAATGCTGTTTCTTAGCTTTTATTTTAGGATGCTCCAACACAGCTGTCTGCAGAGACCCCATACAGTCTTAATGAGTTAGTAAGAACAATGATAAAAGCCCATTCAAGATACCAGTGCTTTCTGTCTGGACCTGGGAAAGTGTACAGCCCAGCACATTAATCTGCTGGTTTCCAGGCATCAATAAATTATCAGAGCCCTTCTAACTACAAAATTCTTATCAGCATCTCTGAGTGTCCAAATGGCTGAAGCTAGGTGGTGGCCAAGTAAGGGTGCAGCTCAAAAAAATCAAGACAAAATACCTTCAAGGACTGTATATCAGCAAAAATATTAATCTTGCTGTTGTACAGATTTCTGCTTGCTTTGAGGTCATTTGTGGCACAGTTGGTTGCTTAACTAAATCACTTGATCTAATTAATAAAATGGGGTGTTGTGGTTTAACCCCAGTTGACAACTAAGCATCCATCCCTTATTCTATACCATGTACATCATGCCCAGGTCTCATACTTTCTGATAGACCATCGCCCTTCCTGTGTTTTGATGTATGCACACAGATATCATTCACTTAGTCTATGGACCATCCCCTATAAAAGTCTGTTGAGTTAATTTAGTCTATGACTTTGGGTTCTATCAGTTATAACAATCTTTCAGGGCAGGAAAGGTGGTATATGGCTTTGGACTGTTACATGCTGAAGCCAGTTCTGATTCCATCACCTCTGCACTTGCCGGGTTTCATCAAAGATCATTTTTCATTAATCTGGCTGATTTTTACTGGAATACCCTTGATATAGTGATTGAAAAGGAGTTGGGTTCAGATTCTCAATTCCAGAGTGGCAGACATGGACACCACGAGGTGCCCATTGTGGTGGTGGTCATATAGACACCATAGAAGTGATAATATACAGTATTACATAGCGATTTACACCATACAGTGTAATTCGTTGGCTAATCTCACTCAAAATCAAGCCCTCTTGAGATACACATTGGACTTCCCTATCTTCCCACATTACCTACCAAGTGCATCCAGGTCCTTCAGAAAAAACAATCCCACAAATGGATTTGCTTTTGCTGAGGCAGGAATAAACCAGACTATTTTCCCTAGCATATTTTTATGTGCACTACATGAAATTTATCCCCTTCTACAGCATGTAAAATTTTGATTGGGCAGGACCAGCCCAATTGGTAGATCCTCTATCACTCATTAACCAAGTGCCTTTTTCTAAGTCTACATCCCAATGATTGAAGGACCCACCACCCATTGCTCTTAGTGTAGTCTGTAATAGTCTGCTGTATCATTCAATATTCCTGGAAGCTGGTGCACAACAGGGGATGATATACCCACTTGATGCCATGCTTCTTGGCCCAAGTGTCTATGAGGTTGTTCCAGAAATGAGTCTTGTATGACTCAGTCATTTCTGGGGTGCTATTGTCACCATAAGACTTGCTTTTCAAGACCCAGGATAGTGCTCTGGGAAGTGGCATGGGGCACAGTGCGTTTCCAGCCATCTGGTGGCTGCTTCCACCATTGTAAGCACATGGTGCTTGCCTTGGCAGGTTTGTGGGAGTGTGATATAGTCAATCTGCCAGGCCTCCCCTTACTTGTACTTTGGTCATTGTCCTCCATACCAGAGAGACTTTAACCTCTTGGCTTGCTTAATTGCAGTCTATGTTGCACATTCATGAATAACCTTGGTGATAGTGTCCATTATTAAGTCCACCCCTTGATCACGAGCCCATCTATATGTTGCACCTCTGCCTTGATGGACTGAGGTGTCGTAGACCCACTGGGCTAAAAATGATTCACCTATGTTGCCAACATAAGTCCATCTGAGCCACTTCAATCTTAGAAGCTTTACCCACCTGTTGGTTGTTATGGTGTTCCTCAGTGGCCCGACTCTTAGGTACATGAGCATCTGCGTGGTGTACCTTCACCACCAGCTTCTGCACCCGAGCAGTGATATCTTGCCACAATGCAGCAGCTCAGACAGGCTTTCCCTCTGTGCTGCCAGTTAAACTGTTTCCATTGCTGCAGCCACACCCACGGGGCATTTGGCACTGACAGTGAGTCAGTATAGTACCAAGACCATCACCATGTCCTGATGATTGCAGACATACTGCTCTCATACCAGTGAAGAAAGAACAGCAGGCAGCCAACCAAAATACACCAATAGGTTGAGTGTCCTCAATAGGTGACAGCATAAGTTAAACTACCAGTATCTCATGGCAGAGTAGATATGTCAGATATGGTTATCGTTTCCCCCAGGAATGTGTGAAAAGAAGAATTTGTCTCATTATGCCTTTTTCCATTTTTTATTGTTTTCATTAACAGGCAATAGTAGAAAATGTGCCCGTTCTATCAAAAAAGAACTTAAAGTTAGCATATTATTCTGTTCTACACATGGAGAGTGTAGCAAACATTACTGTATTACTTGGAAATGCTTATTTCTTGGTTCTGTGCTGGAACATATTTGCTATGTATGTATAAATAATAAACACGAAGGCAGCTACACTCTCAATGCTGTTTCTGTAACAAACAAGAATCTATACACTTTTTTCTCCCCAGCATAAACAATGCTGAATTTTTATTAGGTATCTTAAGTTTTCTTGAGAATATGTGCATCAACAACAGCAGGTTTTGGTCTTGGTTCTTGTTTTAGTAATGTATTTATAATGTATTTACATGTGATTTGTCTTTACAAATAAGTTTAAACACTGCTACTAATTCTTAATTGCTGGAATTTGTCTTCCCCTCACCCCTCCTCTGCTCCACTCTTTCTATAGCTTAATTTTGCATGTGTTTTGTATGGTGTGTTTTCATTCCTTTGGTAGACACTCTGTTCCTTACAATACTGGTAAAATATAATTTCAGACTTTGTTTGACCTCTGCCTCTCATCCACACATACCCAGCGTAAATGTTTTTCCAGTGCTCATTTAAAGTTTAGCTCCCTGTATTCCAGCTTTTCTCTTTCAGCTTTTCTCATTCCAGCTTTTCACTTTCTTACTGTAACTTCGAGTATACAGTTATCTGGTCCATGCCCAGCTGATAATTAGTAAGTGCCTCAGTGTCCAGCCTGCTGTTCCAGTGTCTGGATATAATTTGATGCATTTTCCTGACACATGAGTTGCTAAAATTCTTTTTTAGCACTGCAGCTGCAGTGTTATGTAGAGAACAGTATAAAAGCTTTGCTGCTTTACAGGTTTATTAACTTTTCATCTGTCTTTTCATGAAACCACTCTGTTTCCTGAAAATACAGCAGAAAACAAAGGCTAAATTCTGCTAATTTCTCAGTTTATTTCTAAGCTATATGCCTGAGGCAAAAGTATGCCATTTGCTTTTGTAGACTTAGCTATGGAAGTAACAGTTCTGGTTTACATTTTGTCTCTGTTTCACCACCTCTGTTTACTGCAGCATTACATCAGGCACAGATACAGTTGGGCAGAGAAGAGATTCAGAGCAGCCCTGCGGAGAAGGACTTGGAGGTGTTGGTTGATGGAAAAATGAACATGAGCCAGCAGTGTGAGCTCGCAGCCCAGAAAGCCAACCGTACCCTGGGCTGCATCAAGAGGAATGAGACCAGCAGGTTGAGGGAGGTGATCCTGCCCCTCTACTCTGCTCTCGGGAGACCTCACTTGGAGTATTGTGTGCAGT
>JANRGW010038548.1:4745-14804 GCA_024733675.1 Psilopsiagon aymara | reverse complement strand
GCAGAGCATGAGGCTCAGAAAGTCCTTGGTCAGACCAAACATTACTGAGCAGCAACTGAAACCATCGGTGTTATCAGTGCTGTTCTGAGGCTGAGATTCAAAACGACAGCACTTCACCAGCTACAAAGAAGGAGAAAAATGACTGCTACTGCTGAACCCAGGACAACCGGTGACATTAGAACTGTGTATAGCACCTGGCATGGAGGTAATTCTTTGAAACTTAATTGTAATTATGATGGTTGCGATAAAGCTACATGATGATTCTTGATGATAATTGCACAGGGATGTGGTATTGCTGTCAGGTGTGGGATGTCTTGAAGGATTTGCTGGTTTATGTTTTCCCTCCAAATTCGGAGTTTCACTGTTAATATATAATATCTCTAGTGCCTCGTGTATATAGTACGATTGAGAGAGCTACACATGTAGTCAAAGATTGCAGTGTTTCAGAACGTAGTGTGCAATATATTGTGGGTGCATGAGATTTTTTTTTTTTAGTAGGGAACTTGTGTATTGGGTTTATGATGAGTTTAAGTCAATAGACCCAGTTCAGCTCAAGTGTGTGCATAGCTTTCTGCATTGATATATACATATTTATCATAGAATCCCAGGCTGGTTTGAGTTGAAAGGGATCTTAAAGATCATCTGGTTCCAACCCCCTGCCATCGACAGGAACACCTTCCTCTAGACTAGGTTGCTCGAAGCCCCGTTCAACCTGACCTCTGTGCGTGTATATATATATATATATATATACACATAGTATATATATATAATACAGTGTGCATCTTGGCTTTTCTTATAAAATCATTATACTGGAGAGAAGTCTTTGAAGCCCAAATATGATAACTGAGCAGTTTGGCTGATGAAGGAACCCTGGTGTAAACTGAATGGACCAGTGTTAGAAGCAGTTGCGTTTGGAAAGCTGATTGGAAGAAGGGAGTTTTATGAGGGATTTGGAGGGTAAAAACGAGCTTGTAGCACCAAGCATCAGGGATGGCTTTCCCTGCAATGCTGCCCGCTTTGAAGCAGGCATCAAATGAAGATGTGCAGCATGCTCTGGGGGAGCACCATACCGTGAACCCACAGCGAATGGGAGAGGGGAGGGAGGTGAAGAGCATGCTGTGGGCAGGATGGGCCAGGTTGGGGAATCCAAAACTTGATATGGGTGAATCTCATGTGTAGCTAGAGATGTGGGAAGCAGCGTGTGGATGGATGCACAAAGAGATCAGAGGTGTGAGAGGGTTGCTGAAGGCAGGGAGGGATGTGGGCTCGAGGAATTGCTCCTTGGCATTGCCTGTGGGTAAGATGAACCACCCGTATAAATACTTTACACCATCCAGGCCCACACTTTATTTATTTTTTCTTTTAAAGGATGGGTTCTAGCAACATTATGTAGGAAGAAGCAGCATGAGCTGGCAGCACCATTTCCACTGCAAAACTGTTAAACAAATAAGCGTTACAGAAGTAAACCTGTGAGAAATGAAACATCTTTGTACTTTACTGAGCCAATTAAAAAAAAATCAGGGAACCCTTCCTACATGTATTAGAAATCTGTTTTAAAATCTGTTAAGTGGATATTTTCAGTTGAAGGAAGTTATGTTGCTGTAATGTTTTCTCATTCGTTTCATCTCAAATATGTGAAACCTGCTGTTTCCTAAATAAGTAAAAGCAGATGGAGCAGCCTCGGTGATAGGTTTTGCTGAACACTTCAGCTCTCTTAGTTCAATTCTCACTTACTTAATGCTATTACATTGAGATCTACTTGAAGGTCGCAGTGTGGAATGTTTCACAAATATAACATTGACTGGAAAAGTCAGTGAAATATATAAAAATAGCATTTATCTAATCTGTTTTATTCTCTTCAGTATCTTTTATGCCAAAGGATTAATTTGTCCAAATCATAACATACTACATCAGAGTTGTGCCAACCTCGAAAATAAAAAACAAACAAACTAAAACTTATGAGTCAGTCTCCAGATGTTTGTGAGATTGGCGGGGAGGGAGTTCTTTTTTCTAGTTCTTTATTTGTTCCTTGGTTTCAACAACTTCAGATGTGCAGTGTAATTTAATGTTTTAAAGCTTTTGTAGTGCACCTCACAAAAGTTTCCATATGTTTGTTCTAAAGGAAGACTTTTTCAGTCACCTCTCATTTTCAGGATCTAGAAGTAAAAATAAATGTTGCAGGGCTTGTGATGTCGCTGGTAAGTGATTCTTGTAACCACAAAGTGAATTCCGTGTGATTTTGGTTTTGACAGCTTCAAAGCGAGATTGGGTAATCATTTATTGGCGTGTCAGGGTTAAGCAGTACATTTCTAGTCATGCACATTATGATTTGTACAAATTAAGGCTTTGACCTTTTGATTTTCTTTGCCTTCAGAGAGGGATTGCCAATAAAAGCATTGAAAAAAGTGTTGTAGAGGAAATAGGTAAGAAGGGAAGGTTTCCAAATAGAATTCAGTCTGGAAATCGTGTTCATCCATCTTTGTAAGCGTATCAAATCCATATGCTGTAGTCCTGGCTATGCATTCCCATTGCTTCCAGTAGGCAAGGATTTCATTTTGGGGTGCTGCTAGAGTATTTTGAGCTGTGATGGAAATAGCAAGTACTGCCTAATATTCACGATATGGTGAATGAAGTCAACATGTAGGGTAAAGAGTTTTCCTTAGCATGTCTGCTTTTCAGGTACAGAAATTAAATTAATCCTGCATTTGTGTGCTGAGGAGATCTCCTCTGAGTTACATAAATTTCTTCACATTATTAACAACACTGAACATGAGTAGTAAAAATATCAGCCCTAAAATTTGTCTTCCTCATGGAATTTGTTTTGCCATCTGGTAGTCGTGAATGAGAGAGAAACTTTTCGTTCCTGCTGAGAGAACTGTGAAGGCTCCCCCCATCCTCCTTTCCACATTTTGATTAAATCCAGTAGTTTCCATGAAAAGAAAATAGCAAATGGTCAAGATGGGACCTGGCTTCCATTAGCAGGACATGACTTTATCTCCAGATGCAGGAGAGCAGCAGGAGTGGAGGGCATGATGCTGTTCTTGGTAGCATTTGTTGTAAGAGCTCCATCTCATTTCTGTACACAATGCCCATGGAACTAATATATTTAAGAATAGTGGAGCAACTTGCATTTTCTTAATGAGACTCATGATAGTCAGCATTGCGGGTCTTTTGGAAATGTTAGTGTAATAGAAGCTTTCTGTGATGTGCATTGCATCTTCTTGTCTGCCTTAAAGGCTCTCTGGCAGATGGACTACAAGGAAAATAGTTTAAATGGGGACATGGGTTCAAAATAACTAGCCATTTAATTGCTCTCTTTCAAAATCATCGTGTATCCTGAAGGTTTTACCACTAGTTAATGTTGCATTTACAGTTCTTAAGTTGTTCATTATAGAAACACATTCAAGAGCCTTTTCTGAAGGGAGCTGGCTTGAGCATTCCCAAGATACTGTAAGCTGCGAGGCGCAACTTTTTGGTGGTTTGAAGCAAGGTACTAAGTGGTTTGCAAAGAATTTTAATTGATTCCAGTTGCAGTTAGTTTTCAGCTTGCCATTGTTGAGGTGAAGCTTGTTTAGCATGGGGCAAAATATCTCTCTATTTTTCATCCTGACATACAGGATTTTTATCCTCTGTTGGTGTAAATTAGCCTAAAGCCACTGACTGCAGTGGAACTGTGGCGATTTATGCCACTTGACCTCCTCTTTTTGCTGCTTTACACACAGAACACAAAGGGATTACTGACTATTGAGTGCCTGCAGAATCAGGCCTTTCAAAACAAATTAGTCACATCTCTGTCCAAGCAAATTGCAATAAAACAAGAAATAGGAGCAGTGCTTTTAGAAGAATTCTGAACATAATTTTTTTTACTGTGTTTCTTTTCAAAGGAACTAAAATGTGGTCTCTTACAGATAAATATAAATGAGCAGACCAGTGAATTTGGATGAAATCATACCTTTTTAAAGATGCAAATTGAAAATTAAGCCTCAAAACAATAGAATCCTCCTGGGCCTTTCAGGAAGGATTGTATATTACTCATCAGACTCTGCTGCCAGGTTGCAGATTTTCTTTTGCAATGAATTCCATGGGAATGCTGCTTAAGCTCACTTTTATGATGAAAAGAGAAAGATCTATTGAAAATTACGTGTAGCATTTCTCACAATCTGGATCATCTTTTTTAGGAAGAATATTCTTTTATGGAGAGTGTTAGATTTCCCATGGTTTGCCTGGGCCTTTGCATTAAAACCAGCACTGCTGTGTGACTGTTCATACTGGTAAGGGGGAACCTCATCTTTTTCCCCAGTTTGGGCCCACAACTATGGCAGATCATTTTTTCCCATTCCATTTTAAAGCAGCTTCCTTTCCATTTTTCTCTCATCTCCATTCCTATTTTCTTTCTCATTTTCTTCCAGGACAGATTTTTCCCGGCTACTCTCTGATGTCTTTTGACCACAGTCATTCAACTTGGAATTATTTCCCCAAACTGAAAATATAGAAGGGGGAGAATCTGTTGAAGAGTTATTCCAAGCAAACTATAGCCATAATGAAAGAGGTTAAAATTAAGCAGTTTACCCAGCTGGTAAACTCTTAAGTGCAAGAAGGACTGGTTAAAACGTGAGAAATTTCATCTTTACAAAATTACGGCCTTCTAAGTTAGGAGGAAAATGCTGCAGTCTGGTTCACTCTGGTGGGGGCAGAGTAGGGCTTTTAGGACTTATTTTGAAGTGCTGTCATCCTGTTTCTATGACCGACTGCTGCTTTTCATGGGATATGAATACTGGACAAATATGGGAAGTATGATAACAGTTGGTTTACAAACATAATTCCTAAGGGTAAGCTGGAAGTGTCTCACAAGCCTCCTGTTGGCTATTGGGTATGTCTGACCTGAATCTCAGACTTGAATGTTTTCAGTGATTGGCCTTCACAGCATATTGCTGTTAGAATAAGGTATGTAGAAACAGTATGGTTTGGGTTTGTGTACTATTAAAAAAAACCCCATGGTTATTAGTACAAAGCAGCTGCTGATCACAGGAAAAGAAGCTTCAAGAGAGAAGTATAATTCTGATTGTGGAGGAAATATTTCCATTACTTCCAGTGCAGTATTCAGAAAATCTTCCTGCTTGTGGATAGCTCCAGTTGGTGCAGATTAGGTTGAACATGCAGTTTTACTGGACAACTCTGGAGCATAGTCAACAGTTAATAATGCAGAAACTTTTGGTGGTCGGAAGAGCATTCAGGACATCGCTAATTCAGCTGTTATAGACGATGTTCATTGGTAGTTTGACAAACTGATCCCCTTATTTTTTAGCTTAAGTTTAGGCACTGGTTATAGTAATTCTTGTTGTGTAGCTACAATGTTAATAAGCCTATGACTATAAGTACAGCAGTAAGCTGGCACACAGAAGAAATAGGGGAAGAAATGGTTTGTGAGTGTGACTTTGCATATGTTTTCAGTCTACTAGGAATTTATTTTAACTTGCAAATTTCCAAGTAAGTGGTGTTACTCACTGAGAAGGAGACTGGACCCTGCATTATAAGTCAGCTTTTTCTTCAATAGTTGTATGCTTCAGACCATCTTCGAAACATGTTTGAGCATTTTGCTTTTTTCCTTTCTCCTGTAAATCACTTTTCACTTAACTGCGAACCCCAGCCTGTCTTTGCATCTGGGCTGTATCTCAGTGGAAGGAAAGCTCTTTTGTGTGAAGCTGCGCTATAGCCTTTTGTGTTAACCCTGTTGTGAGAATGAGGTCAGAGGGTTGATCGACTTGTGGGTGCACCCAGTCCATCACAGCAAATTCCCTTGGCCTAGAGAGGCTGAGATGGACAGAAGCAGGGTCCAGCCACACTTCAGGTGGATTCATCTCTACAAGACTGTTTGGTTGCTTAAATATTCCAGTTTTAATTTTCAATGCAGATAATACACTGCAATTAGAATTTAATTTCAAAGACATACTAGAGAGCATACCTCGGCATGCCTCCTGTATAGAAAGTTTAATTCAAATTGTTGGGAAAGCGAAGCACTAGGTAAATGAGATGTGAGTAATAACTTGCAGATTGCCAGAGAAGTGTATACCTAGGCATTTTAAAAGTAATGGTAATTTTCCACCAGCTCCTGAGACGTATATCAAAGATTCATAGATTTTAAGGCCAGAAGGCACCCGTTAGATCATCAATTCTGACAGCCTGCGTAGCAAGCTAAAAACTTTTCCAGTAATTGCATCAAACATACACAAAAATATAAAAGAAAACAATTTTGATTAAATAGCAAGAGATGTGCACATTGAAGGTCTCATCGTTTCTCCAGGCTTCAGTTTGCAGAAGTTTTGTTTGCTTGCATGATGCAAATTGGGTCTGCTGCCTGGCTCATCCAGCGACACCTGAATTTTGATTCCTTGTTTCATCATTTATAGCCTTTAGGTGGATTAGATATTTTCATATATGAAAAAGTTGTTTCACACGCAGTTGATTAAATCCTGAAGGGGAGAAGCATGAACTGAAGCAATCTGACATAGCCAGGGCTGTGGACTTCTGGACTTTTTTGCCCTGCTCACTGCATGGTTTCTGCTAAGCATCACAAAGCACCCAAAGATTTTTGCAAGTAACAGCAACTAAAAAATAATCCTAAATAAGCAACCCGTCATGTTTTGAGTATAAGTGGTCTGCTTGGTTTTGGAGCCAATTCCATTATTTCGTGCAGTTTAGATTCAGTTTGAGCTCTTTGTATGGGTTAGAACTTGTGCCAACCTTTCCTTTCTTGCCTGTTGCCACACCCTGAGTGATTTGATTTGATTTGATTTTGTTTGCTACTGAATTATGCCTTCATACAGACTCTGGGAATGGTATGCATATGGACCACTTAAAATAAATCTGTATATAGAAAATATAGATTGCCAAGTAGGCAAAACATAAAGATGTCTGTGTACTCGTAATTTCTTAGTGTTGCTGTGCACCACACTTACACAGGATTAAGAGCTGTGTATCTTCACTGAAAAACATACGTTCCAACAGGAAAACCACTGGCATTAATTTCATTTTCAGCTGTCACTGCAATCTATCTTCACTGCCTGTCAGGGTTCATGTAAATGGCTGATGTTGCATCTGAAGGTAACACGTTGTACTGGGAGGAAGTATATTTTATGAGCTTGATGCTGTAAATAGTGTTATTTAGCTTCCCTGAACTCCATCTGCTCAGCTATTCTCAGTGAAGGTATCTAAGTCTACTTGGGTACTCACCTGGCTTTAACCATAGTTAAAAGGTGAGTTTAATACCTGACAGCTGTCAGATAGAAGGCATATCAAATTTTCAATTTCACAGAGGGCATTTTATGAAGTGCTTTATATTGCTAGTAGTGGTGTGCTGATGGTTATGATGAGTTGGTGTAGTGATAAAATCATTCAATGATGCATTTGTCAACTGTGTCAAGGTAATAGAAATGGCTTAAACATCATCTCTTGCAGTTTATGCTTTGAAAGAACTGAACTATTCCATAGACATGCTTGAATTTCAAATTGTTGTATCTGAGAAACATAATTTTCTTCTGCAGAACCTTTAGTAGTTAGTCTCTGCAGTTTCATATAGGTACCATTTCCATTACTCTATCCTGGTCGGTCAGTAGTGTGCAGTCTCCTTCCTCCTTCCTCCCTCTTGCCAGCTTTGTTTCTGTATGTTTGACATAATTGTTCAGGCAAGATATACTGCAGATGGGTTGTAGAAAGCTCACATTAGAATAAAGTGAACAAAGATACTCATTAAAATCACTTACTGATGCGGATGTGGTGATCTGCTTGAAAATGCTCATCGTTTCTTGGTTAAGTGATTGTGGTGAGGTTTTCCTCAGCAGTATTTAATAGTCCATTAAAGACTTTGAAATATGTTTTTTCTGAGAAACTGTAGATGGAAATATGCTCTTGCTCTTTGTGCTGATTGATGCCAACTTGAGCAGCATCCACAACTGAAAAAAATTACAGCAGCAGTTGAGAGATGTGTTTCTGCCCACCACATTATTAATCATGGTGGGATGGGGGTTATTCACAGATGATCTAAATTTACTAGAGGCCACTTAAATTCTAACCACAGCTTGTTTACACTTCTCTTCATAAGGAGACTTTAAGGGCTTAATCATTTTGCTTAATCACTAAAGCTCACCTATGAGAGGACGTGGAAACAGCCATTGACATCTTCATTGCAAGGTTGGACCTACCAAAAGACAAGGGTGGTGTGGTTCCGATGGGGTCTGGTTTGGTTTTGACACTGGTTAGAGGAATACCATTTTATGAGGGTTTCTTAAACAAGTAATTTAATGCAGTTAAGTTCTGATTTCCTTCATTTCAAATGGATTTTATGCATTAATGTCTTCTATTATACATTAAATTTGCTCGACTTCCTCCTTTTATTTGGAGCATCATGGTCTTTAATTTGGGTTAGTGTCCTCTGTCTGCACCTGCCTTCTCACATCATTGCACATTCTCTTCTTTGTAGTTCTGAATGCAAGGACCAGCAAACATCTCCATATTTTAAAACAAAACAATATTAAACCAGAAATATCAAAAAAAGATCCCACCCAGCCATACATTTGTAGTTGCTTATTTTGGGAATTTGGAAGAGGTTTTCTGTCCTATTCCTGATGAATCTGGAGCAGCACTTGAGAATTATAGCAAGAGTTGTAACAATCCCACCAGAGAGAAGATACCACACAAGTAGGAAATAGTCATTTTATTACAAATGGCAGGTGGTTAACTTAGACTAGCAAGCAATGCCAAATGTCTGAGTTTGCAGTAAGTACAAGGTTTGGAAAATATCTTATCATGGGGTAGCAGAGGTAAAATCTAAGATGCAGGTAGCAACAATGATAAACATTCAGGGCAGATGCAGCTCTTGCTGAGACATAGATCACAACCAAAGTGGTAGATATAAATCTGTTTACTTAAATTCCCTGCAAGGCCAGCAGTTTCTTTCCCATTCAGGAACACTAGTAACATGTTTCACAGTCCTGGGTTGGTTTTTTAATCTCGCTAACAGACTAATGTTCAAAGCTTTATTTAAGGTATCAGGTACCCTGTTCTAGTTTCCTTGCTTTCACCTCTCTGCTTCTGGTGGTGGGGTCAGTTGGATTGGCAATGCCGGTAGCTTTGAAGCCCTGTGTGTGTACTGTGCTCTCTGTGCATAACTGTGGACAACTCAGGGTCCTGTGTCGGATCATCCAAGTAATTATTCTGTTACTTTGAATGTGCTGCCTGGAGCTGCTGACACCCTCCTGAAAGGTTCTTGCAGCTCAGGAAGTTAAAATGTGGTTTAAAATGGATACAGTGCAATCCTGGGTGGGAGGGCTGGCATACATGCATATGCTTTGATAATTGATTTAATCAGAAAATTGTGTTAAACATCATTAGTTCAGGATATTTTCTTTTTTTTTTTTTTTTTTTTTTTTAAAGAAAAAGAAGAACCCAAAGCCTATTTTAAGCAGCAATAACAGCTCTGCCTTCCAAAGTTTGAGAATGAATTCTAACACACCCTGAGGCATATTAAAAAAGGTCCATGTTCATCATGGATAGGGTCATTGGAGAAGCATGGGAACAAGCTGTCAGTTAAGGCGTACAAGGAGCTATTTGTTCCTGTTCATTTTCAGTGGCTGAATGCTGCTGCTCATGTTTTCTCTGACAGTCCTTTTGTCATGCTGCCTCGCAGAGGTGGAGGGCACACAAACCATCTTAGTACTTCCAACCCATTCAAAGACTTCTATCTCATTGCTGTTGGCATCATTTGGCAAAGGTTATAATTCAGGCATCTCGGATCCCTGCTGTGTGACTGCAAGAGGGGATGGGTTGAGGAGAACCATCTGTGCTGTGGCAATGGTGGTGTCTTCTCTTAGTCTCAACATCTCATGAATGGTTCTACAGGAGATTTGTGCATTTTTTTTGTTGCTCTAGATAAGCTGTGCAAGTGACCAAATGCATCGCAGGAGCTGCAGATGCTGTAATAGCTCTTGTGATGTTAAGCTTGGCAGAGTCCTTGTGGGGGCTCTGAAGCTCAGGGGTAGGTGAAGGTTTTGGTCATGGCCAGTC
>JANRGW010038545.1:0-16062 GCA_024733675.1 Psilopsiagon aymara | reverse complement strand
CAAGGCCAGCTTTGACAGAGCCTTGGGTGACATGGTTTAGTGTGAGGTGTCCCTGCCCATGGCAGGGGGTTGGAACTGCTTGATCTTAAGGTCCTTTCCAACCCTAACTATTCTATGATTCTATGATTCACTGAGGTTTCACAGAGCTGCTGTGTCTGTGACAGTTGTTGGCCATATGCTGCATCTCCTGTGCAAACTTAAGACCCGCAACATCCAGCTGCAAGAGGTGCCATGCATGCCCCTTTCATAGCTGTTGTCTCTCATCCATCCCCTGCGTGCCCTTACCACATGTTTCTCTGCAGTTTGCTCTGAGGGCAGGAGTGGATCTGCTGCTCAGACCTCTTCCCAGTGTGCTGCACTGTCTGCCTCATAGCACTGGAGGGCTGCAGTCATACAAAGCTGCTGCTGTGTGAATCTCTCCAATACCGGGACTCCTCCTTTGGGAGCATAACAGGGTTGCATAGCTCAGTCACTGGCACTGCTGAGAGCCATGATTAGAGCCAGGGCTAAAACCCTGTTTGCTGACTGATCTGCATGGTGCTGTTGTGTTATCCCACATGGCAGGCAATGCCTCTAACCCCTCCTTTTTCATCTGTTCCCTCCTCAGGCAAGATCCTGTTCCGGAGGAGCCATGTTCGAGATGTAGCTGTGAAGAGGCTGAAGCCTATTGACGAGTACTGCAGGGTAAGAGCTCTGGGGGAGCATCTGGCACCCCATCAGCGCTGGGCTTTCCCTTATGGATACTGCTGAGAGCTTTATCTGTGTTAAGTCCATCATAAGGAATGATGGTCTTTCCCAGACACCATCAAAACACTTTATCTGTGTTAAGTCCATCATAAGGAATGATGGTCTTTCCCAGACACCATCAAAACACTTTATCTGTGTTGAGTCCATCATAAGGAATGATGGTCTTTCCCAAACACCACCAAAACTAAGAGAGCAGGTGGAAACAAGCCACTGTTTGCCGAGCCCTGGGGTGGACCGATGACTTCCAAGAGTGCTTTTCCTGGTGAGTGAAAGCCTGGAAGATTATTGCAGAACCAAAAAGCACAGCCGTGCTGAGAAGAAGGTTAGGTCACCTAATCAGTGCTTTCTAGTTTCGAGTTTATGATTTGATAATAATCCTCTGACAGTAGATTAAAAATAATTTCTAAGCAAGGCAGATACCCTTTTTTGTAGAGGCATTGAGCATGTCAGTCAGCGCGTAATTTAAACCCCAGACTTCCTCTCTTATTTCCCATGGGCTTTTCTTTCCGTTTTTAGAAAGCCAGAGGAGCAGGTGGAGGGGAAGAAAACATTCCCAAGAACTTCTCCAGTCAGACATTTGCTCACCCCAAATTGGGAGCAGATTACCAAAGTGCCCAAGGCGTGCTGGGGCAGTCGAGGGGGGTGAAGCCCATGCCATCTGCACCCCCCCAGGCGAGGAAGCTGTGATTTAAGTCTTATCT
This sequence comes from Psilopsiagon aymara, assembly GCA_024733675.1. Classification (NCBI taxonomy): domain Eukaryota; kingdom Metazoa; phylum Chordata; class Aves; order Psittaciformes; family Psittacidae; genus Psilopsiagon; species Psilopsiagon aymara. The sequence continues at coordinate 14,614 of JANRGW010038545.1, read as the reverse complement.
CATGAGATCAGGCTTTCTTGTGCGACAATTAAGGCACTGTCTTCCTGCCAGCAGCCCAGCATCCCTCTCTCAAATATGTGGGGTCTCACTGTGTCCCCAGCCACCCTCCTTCAGGCAGGAACTGCCGGTGACGTGCGCAGTGAGGGCTGATGTCAGGGTTCACCCAGCAGATGCGTGGTGGGGAAAGCAGTGACTTGTGCAGGGGGCAGCTCCTTCTGTGGGACCCCATTGTCTGCACCACAGACAGACCCGACCGGACCCTGCCGGATCCACTGGCGCCCCACTGGTCACCACCAAGGGGTATGTTGTGGCGCCGGTGCTGGCACATTCGTTGACACCGTGGCACTGTGATTGCCACCCCCCTCCTGGCTTCCTTTTTTCTCTTCTGGAAAAGTCTGGCTCTGTTCATAGAATCAGAGAATGGCTTCACTGTGCTTCAGATGAGTTGGGGCAGATCTGCTGCTGCTGCCCAGCTCAGAGAGATGCCTGGGTGCTTCCCCAAAGCTAAGCTGTTTACTTAACCTATTTATTAATAGGCACTGCTTTTCTGAGCATAGAGCCAGCCGTGTTGGGTTAGCCCTGTTTCCCCCAGCACAGTGTTTCCTGTCTCAAGCAGTAGTCACAGTGGTGCCAGGACTTCTCCAGAATATTATCACAGCTTCCAGAATTCTCTCTTATAAGTTTCTTGTGCCTGATGTAGTGCTTTTTTATTTCATGTGCAGTTTACTGTAATATGTCTTTAGTTTGCCTCTGTACTTACAGTAGAAGATCATAGAGTTGCAGAATTGTTAGGGTTGGAAAGGACCTTAAGACCATATAGTTCCAAGCCCCTGCCATGGGCAGGGACACTTTGCACTAGACCATGTTGCTCAAGGCCCTGTCCAACATGGCCTTGAGCACTGACAGGAATGTTTAAATCTGGATGATACTGGAGACTGGGGCTTGTAGTCGCTGAAAAGTTTGACCAGGTGTTGCATCTTATGTCTGAGTGTTTCAAGAGGGCTTCATCCTCCACGGTGTCTTTCTGCATGAGGTGCCAGGTCTTTAAGGAAAAAGGCCCTGGCTAATTCATCCATCCCTCTGGGATGTATCTCGATGTAGTGTGTATGAACATGGTTGTGTCTGAGCACCCTGGGCTGCAGGTAGGTGAATACTCAGCTAGTGCTGGGCAGTAGTGCCAAGCTTTTTTTCCATTCCCTGCATTTGACTCCAAACCCATACCCAGACATTAACTGTGTCCATTGTGGATGGTAGGCAAGCTTGTGTCCCCTCTTCAGTAACAGTATAGAAGTAGCTATGATGTCCTGCCTGTAAACAGATCCGGTTATGGGCTGATTTCTTCACCTTCTGGTACAGCTTCCTTCTAATTACAGAGAGTAAATGAAGATGGTAGTTGGTAACGCCATTGTCTGGCGTGGGATGTGCCCAGTCATTCTTAAATCCCACAGCACACAGTTAGCAACCTGTGTAAATAATAAACAGAGGGAGCTGAAAGCTGCAGCTCATGCCTCTTCTAAGTCTGCACATTTTATTAGAGTAACTTTTTCTTTTGAAGGTTTATGGTTCATCCAATTTGCACTTATTCAAAGAATGATCGTCCTATGCTAATGCTGTTCCAAACCTGGCCCAGGATATGAAAGTCCACAAGACTGAAAATGATTATGTAAATCAGGCACTGTACTTCAGAGGTGCAATGAATGCAGGGTAATAGCTCGTAGAAGGAGAGCTTCTTGGTGCTGTAAAGTCAGTGGTAGATCTATTAGTGACCTTCAGCAGGGACAGGATTTCGTCTCTGGAGCTTAACAGAGGCTTAAAATTCAGAAATGCTTTCTCACTACCTTCACTGGAAGTCACCATTTAGAAGGATTCTGGGAACATGGCCTTTGTAGCCTTACTGTAATCTTTCCATCCCAGATGTAGTTAACCAGTAATGATAGCAAGCTGTGAACTGGGAACAGAGTCTGAACCAGAGTGGCCTCGCTTCACCAGCCTGAGCCAGATACAGGGTCTCTCTCTATTCAGCTGTTAACTACAGAGGGAATCTGGGTGACTTGCTAACTTGTGATCCAATGCTAACTTTTGGAATGCTGAAGTGCAATGCAGTGAATCCCCTCTTGGTGTAAGAGGGATTTTGGCTAATAAAATAATATTACTTATTACCATTCTCCACTTTGTAGCAGCTACTTTTGATGTGCTTGACTTGAGAGTGGGATCTCTCTTTGAAAATGTTATCTGTTCTCTGCGTTTCTTCCTCTGTCCAGTGGATATTTTGACCCTTTAGGGAATTGTATAGAACTGCAGAGCAGGAGCATAATTTTGACAAGCTCAGTCCTGTTTCTGTAAAAGAAGGGTGCAAAGCTCATGTCCCATGCTAGTTCGAAATGGGTAGGCAGACAACATGCTTGATTTTGAAAAATTTAGGGAATGATGCTGGAATGGCGTGGGTGAAGTTGCTGGAGAAAATGTGACGTGGGATAATAGAATGAATAAACGAGACAACAGACCTCTGTCCACTGGAATCTGTGAGGAAGCAGAGGAGGGAGGCAGGTTCGGATGCAAAGCTCATAGTAATTTTTTTGTCAGATGGGGGTTTTCCATCCATTTCATCTGCCCTGGAAAGACAAAGCACAGATGGGCCCCGGCAAATGAGCAGTGCAAATGCTCTACCATTTGTTGTTTAGTTTTTGCAGGCTGTCTCTGACAGAGCGTGGTGATTTGCATGGCTGAGAAGCAGGTCTGACTTCTGCTGTTTGTGGTGTTGGTTTCTGCACCGGGCACAGAAGCAGTGACAAGCAGAGAGTGTCTGGTGATACTTGGCAGTAAAGGGAGGTCTGCAAGATGTGCTGTATCAGGGCCATGAGCCCTCTGGACCTTACAGTATGGGCCTGCAAACTTCTCACACCTGGGCAATTTTTCATTGCATTGTACCAGCTTGGAGAAATGCCATCACAGAGCTAGCCAGGACAGTGTTTTTCTTCTGGCCACAAGGAAATTTGAAGTTGCAATGAAAAACAGAGGAGGGGGGGACAGAGGGGAAGATTTTCAGGACTTTTCCCATCTGTAAACATGAAAGTACAGTCTGGATGCTCTTACCAGTAACCTGAGTGAGTTACCAAACAAACTGTGTTTTGCCAGTAAATGTGTGCTGCCCACTGGAGTTAGTATCTCTGGATGGTTTCCCTCTTAGCTGTAGGCTTGGAATTAGTTTAGTGTGATTTAAGGTCTTCTGGGTTCATTGGCCCTGGTTTTCTGAATTTGTTTAGGGGGTTTTGCCAATGTAAAAGAAAGAGTGGCTTCATAGCCTGCCCTTGCCAGGGGCATTTTATTTATTAAGCTTTTGATTTCTCAAACACACCTCTGGTGTGTGTTTGTCCAGTATATACTGTCCTGTGTTCAAGAAAGACCTCTCATGTTGATGGTTCACAAAACCACTGTGCTGCCCTTACACAGCCCTCTGGGAAGACTCCAGCCAGCATTTGCAGACTTGCATCTTTGTGTGCATTGGTCCTAATTGAAGGAAGCATCTTTGTGCATAGAAGTTCTTAAGATGTGAATCCCCATTGTCATGAACACCTGGATTTGTGACATGCCTTCATGCTGTCCTGACTGGAGGTGGCTTTAATTAGAAGCTGATGGGATTTTCTGTAGTGAGGCTGGAGTACTCAAATGCACATCACCTGAATAAAAATTAGAGGAGCAAGTCACATCAGTGCCAGGAAATACTGGTCACTTTTATTAATGCTCAGAATTTGAGAGACCATACTTCAAAAACATAATTACCTCCTTCTGGTTTCTTAGTCCTGCCTCTCTTTCAAGTTTTAATTCTTGAACTTGTCAAGACAGATGAGCAGACGTTTCTCTCTATCCATTGTACAACTAAGCTGGTGCTGATTGAAGATGGAGTAATAGTCCTGGTCAAGAATGAAAGAGCTGAAGTAGAAAACTTTCAAATTTTAGTTTTTTAATCTACATTTCAGAATCCTGATACATTCAGACCAGCTGCAGTAATGAGAGTTAATTATTTGCAACACCCTTCTCAGCACCTGGAGTAGAGCCGTGCTTTCCATTCCCTTATGGTCCTTCCATTGCAAAGCCCTTCTACATCCCAATTATTTCTGAAACTCTGCATCCTCTTTCCTCCTCCCATCCTCTCTTTACTTATTCCTGTATCTCCCCACTTCTTTTCCAGCCTGAGTCACCACCGTGCACTCGTCACCTCTCTGTCAGTGTTTGCCATCCAACCTCCACACTTCAGGTCCTATGAGTTCAAGCTTAGAGTTACTTGGGGCTCACAACACAACAGGAAAGTGTTTTTACATAGATGAAACAATTTATTTCTCTGTTCTGAGGAATTATCTACTTTAATTGCACCTTCCCCCTTGCTGGACTCATGACCATTCCCAAACATCTGGCACTAATCATGATGAATGTTAATGAAAGCAATAAACAATTGAGAACAGGGTATTTCATATGAAAAGTCAGGGAGTCATAACCATGCAGTACTATCAGCTGGCTCTGGCTATTTGTGTGCAGAGCTGGGATTAACCCCACTGAACATTAATGATTTAAAAACTATGCATCTGAACTGCCTCAACAGGCTGCGGGGAGACACAATCAATGATTCACCCCATCCAGAGCTAGACATCCGTGGTGGGGTAGACTAAGCACACCCTGAAGGTGTTGATCTTTCTCTAGCAATTATACAAGTTGATAGACAAGTGTGACCAGTCTCCCATTTTAGACACATATAGGTCAATGGGGTGAATATTATTCCATGTGCATATACACGCATGCCTACATACTGTTTAGGGTTGGAAGGGACCTCTGGAGATCATCCAGTCCAACCCCCCTGTCACGGCAGGGCCACCTAGAGCAGGTTACACAGGAACACACCCAGGTGGATTTTGAATGGCTTCAGACAACCAGAATGCCTCCACAACCCCCATGGGCAGCCTCTTCCAGTGCTCTGCCACCCTCAACTTAAAAAAGTTCTTCCTCATGTTGAGGTAGGCTTCTTGTGTTTTGGTTTAGGGCCATTGCTCCTTGTTCTGTCACTGGGCACCGCTGAAAAGAGTCTGGAACCATCCTCCTGGCACCCACTCTTGAGATATTTATATGCATTGATGATACCCCCATCTCAGTCTTCTTTTCTCTGGACTAAATAGGCCCAGTTCCTACAGTCTCTCCTCATAAGAGATGCTCCAGAACCTTGACAATCCTTGTGGCCCTCTGCTGGGCCCTCTGCAGTAGCTCCTCGTCTTTCTTGTATAATGGAGCCCAGAAATTAACAGGGATCTCTACATATACATGTCTATGCATCTGTTTTTTATAAATGTATCTGCATAGTTGCAGCACACGGTACTCGGTGCATCGTTGCAAGTGCCTGCGTGGTTTTACACCCATGTGCATGTATTCCATGAAGCCCTTGAGCTGTAATTTAGTGCATTTAGCTCTTTCCAGTTCACATAAACTTAAGCAACGGGTGCTCTGTTCGCTTCAAGAGGTGTGTGTGGCATGCAGCAGCCTGCCTGAGGATGAGCTGGCGCTGTGCGAGGAGCCAGCAATGCCCAGCACCAAAGGACTGCGTGCTCATGCGCTGCCTGACATTAAAGCTTTTCAATAGCCTTTTGAATCATCCAATCTGTAAAACTGTCTGAAACCTTTCATATAGAGAGACAGACATCATTGCAGGTTGAAATAACACATAAAAGCCTATCTCCTAGGGAGCGCTTGAGGTCTGAGCAGTTCTGCCTTTGCATGCCGAGTGAGGAAAATATGCTATTACTGATAGTACTTGACAGTTGTTCAAGGCTGAATTCTGCTCACTGGCACTTTTTATCTCTCACCTTTCCTGTGCGGATTCCTTGCTGTCTCTGGATGCTTGCTGTTTGTAACTGTGCATTTACCTCTGGTTTCCACATCCCAGGAAGAATGTCATTTCCCTGTCCTTTCCACTCTCTTACCATCTGTTTCCCTCTTTTACTTCACCCTTCTTTCCTTGACCTTGCAGTCTTTCCTTCAGGCTGATGCAGCTCTGCCCTGGACCCATCTTGCTGGAAATGCCACAAGTGTGCATTTTTGCCTTGCAGAGTGTCAGCAGTGTCCCTCATTTCCTCAATGCACTTTTTGTTCACTTGCTGGAATCGCGTTGGACTTGGCTTGCTCCTGGGTGGATGTTGTGTGTTTGCTGAAGAGACATTTGTTTCTCAAAACAGCATTGCTGCTCCCTGCCACTGTCCAAAATCAATAGACTGACTCTGCCTGGTTTTACACCCTCATTTGCACTCCCTCATGCTTTTTTTTGGCGGTTTTTACCCCTTTTTACGGTTTTGTTCTTTAACAAAAAACAAGTTAAAGACTTTACATCTGAGCCTCCCCAAAAAACATGCAATGGCAAGTTATTACCTGGTGGATTTCATTCCACCTCTGTGCACAGGGCTGAAAATTGCAGCACTTTGGGAGGTGATTCAGGAGCTGGAGAGCCAGCCCTGCCCCAGGGAGGGAAGGTGAATAGTTGGGTGTGGAAATGACTTTGGCTGATTTTGATCCCCTGCCTGCGAAAGCCTGGAGTCACTGAGGTGCTTTTTTAGTTACCCCCTTTGGCCCAGCAGGACCATAGTGCTCCTGGAGATTTCCAGGCAGCAGAGCAATGATTCAGGGGGGTTTGGATTTCTTAAGGCTTCTCTTTATTTAGAAACACAGACCTCCAGGACAGCTTGGTAGTATTTGTGTTCCTCCATCACTGAAAACCCACTCTATACTCCAGCGCAGTATTGACATCTGTAGCCTCGTTTTTGGGAAGGGTGAATACCTCTGACCTGTGGGGAAGTGGTGACTCTTTGAGAAGGCGTCTGATGTCCAGGACCCCCTGTGATAGGTATGACTTGGGTATTTGTGTTTTTCTAGGAATGATACGTATCATTTGCAGTGCTTGTTCCTGCCCCGTTTGACTGCACAAGTTCAAGCCTTTGAGATTTCAAAACACACTGTAGATATTAAATATCTGAGCCTCATAACCTTTCTGCAGATTATGTGTTATTGCTCAGCATTGTAAATGGGTAACCGAAAAGAGTGTTAGTAACACGGCCATCACTAAATCTCAGCCCCATCCACTCTTGTTTAGACAGCCTTGCTTCTCTATGTCTGTCTCCTGCTTGAGACACAGATGAATAAAACATGCTTTAACGTTGTCTATGTTCTTGTTTTCCTGTGCTGGCGAGGCATTTCTCTTTCAACATGCTGTGATTGTTGCTATTCCTGGGTGGTTCTTGACTTCCCAGTGTTAGTCCTAATTTGCCAGCTGCTTTCATGCATTAGGAATAAGGACCTCACACCTTTGTTATGCTTTCAGGTAAGATTGAGTAGATACCAGTGGCAACCAGGGAACCCTTCATTCAAATTTCATTCAAATTTTCATTCAGTTTTCCAGCTCATATATTTAATCCTCTGTTAGAGCAGCAAGCAGTAGTATTCTGTACACATGTTCCAGCACTTGGGCACACTGAGTTGTTGCCTGGCTTCTGCATCTGATGCTGCTTCCTTATTGCAAGGTATCTTTTTCTGCTCTATAGTGCACTTCCATGTGACTAAAGGCCAGGACCTCATTCTTCACACACCTGCTGATATTAAATGGATTTCCTCATGTTTTTATAACATCCCTCAGACAGGGAAAGAGAGCTGTAGGTATGGAAGCAGTTGGCTTTGATTTTCAGGCCACCTCAAAACAAGACCCCATATCAAATACTTGGACCCCTGCAGTTTCAGAGGAAGAATTTTTAATTTTTCAGCTCTTTTCCTTCACATCCCCAAGCAGGAATGGTCTAGGAAACAAATCTGGCCACTTCTAAAGCCTGGTTGAAAACAGCCATGAGGGTAACCAGCTGCCCTGTCCTGTCTTCATGCTTTGGCTGGACTTTCTGGTGTGTCTGACCAAGATCAGCCAGATATCTCCTAGGTTAGCATAACCAGTTCACCCTAATGTGTGTACATTTAGCTCTGGTTTCTCATCCATCTTTCAATTACCAGAAGAACCAGACAATCTCATTTTGTCAAACAGGTTTACAGCACCTCTAAGAAGCTTTGTCTGTATTTAAACTGTGGCCTGTTTTCAGTGTAACTTAGCACAGGACAAGGTGAACTTCAGCCTGTTTTCCTCTCCTACTGATCATTTCTGGAGGCAATCTTGTGTCCCATCTCTTTGGGCAGGGGACAGCTCTGGCTTCCATTGGTACCAGCTCTACAATCTGAACAGCAATTTCATGGCACATTTCTACCTTGTGTGCTTGTCTCACTGTTTTGAAGTCTTGCTTTCCAGTATGTTTCAACATAATGTAGTTGCTTCTCAAATTGCACTTATTGCTGAATGCAGCAAGTGTTGCGTACCTGTGCCTTGCAGAGTACGTGGACACTGTTCGCCACTGTGCTGTGAAATTGGCTTCAGACAAAAGTGCCCTCTCTGTGATTTGAGTGGTGTTTTTTTTTTCTTTCAGACATGAAATGAAACTTCCTTTCCTGTTAGCCTCAGAGCAGATTGTTGTTTAATTTGGGATAGTTTGGGGTTTTTTTTAACAAACTCCACTTTTTGTGTTGACAGTGCTTAACGAAAAGCTTTATGGAGCACATTGATCTGTTGTGTTAGTTGGCATTCAGTCTGGGGGTTTTCATTGCTTGATTTTGTGTGCATTGACATAAAGCTTGTAAGCCCTAACCACGCTGTTTGAGGTGTTGTTCAAACACATGGCACGGAGACTGTCCCAGCCACAGAGCACTAATCTACTCATCATTATGGTTTTACACATGTAAACCAAATTCTCCTCTTATACACATGGCAAAAAAATTACACTATCTGACTCTAAGAACCAATCCTTGTCTCAGTTCATTTCATCCAACTTGACATTTGCAGCTGAGACATGCTATTTCCTTTCTTCTCAAGTAAGTAGCCAGATGTGATGCTTCCCTTTTGTATTCCTTTCCCCCTGTGAAGACTGTTTCCCCCCTCTTGCTTGGTAGTTTTGATGTTTGAGTCCATGTTTTTGAACTTGACAGTTCCCTCCTTGTTACATTTTGCAGGCACTGGTCCGTCTTCCTCCTCACATTTCACAGTGTGATGAAGTCTTCAGGTTCTTCGAGGCTCGACCAGAAGACCTTAACCCTCCAAAAGAGTAAGTGCTGTGATGGAGTTCCAATGCTGTTCAGTTCATTTTGACAAGCTGGGAAGAAAAGGTCGTTTGTTTTTATTACTGCTGTAGGTGCAGAAACAGATTTTGTAGCTTTCAAGCAGTACGTAGAAAATGCCCAGCAATTACATGCAACTGCATTGGGTGTGTGGAGGATGGGGGAGTCAAGCAACTCTCAGAGATGATTTTCAGCCATCCTCCACCCACCTTTTCATTGTTTCTTGCTGATGGTTCTAATGGAGGAACCTCCCCTGGCTTGTGGGTTTACCTGATAATTATCACTAAAGAGTCATTTAATTCTCAAAAGCATTGGCTCAGCAGCAGGGGGAAATCCTGCCAGTAATCACTTGGCTCATAATTACCAGCTGCTTCTTTAAATGCACTCCTGCCTAGAGATACTTAGTTATCTGAAGGGAGCAAGATTGTGGTCCAGATCCAAGATTGCCCCTGGAGAGTCTATTCTTCCTCAGCAGGAAGCCAAGAAAAGGCTGGGAGAAGAGTTCCCATTGAACACGAAACAGAATCATAGCCTTTATCTTGGAGCAGACAAACTGATTCATGCTGATGCAGTCAGGGTTTAGAGGACTAATTTAGCCAGGGAAGGCTTTGACAGGAGGGTATTTACAAGCAACTGCGCTGCCTCGCCTGATACTTCCTTTTCTCCTTCATAGCAAACAGGATATATTTTATTGTGCTCTGCAATAAGATTTTGACTTGGTCCCATTGTGTTTTGTGCTGGTTTGTTGCACAATTTGAAACTTGATTACAGGCTGTGTTACCGTAATTTGCTTTCTCCAGTGTTGGCACAGCCCATTGGGTAAGGGGAAATGGATGTAAACTTTTGGGGGTTTGGCCACTTCACTGCACGCAAACCTGTATTTAGCTGAAAGATCTGTATTGGCTTCAGCTATCCGTTCCTGTGCTGGTGGAGAGGAGAGGACCTTGCTGTTTGATTTCCCAAACTTTGCCTTTTGCATATACATGATTTTATACATGGGGATGTGTCAGCATTTGTGCTAAAGAAAACACTGTTAGTATAGCTGAGAGCGAAGTCTTTTGAGTTTGGTTGATTGGGTTTTTTTTGAATGAGAAAAGCAGTTTTTGAATCAAAGGTCAGGGAAAAAAGGCTGCTTTTTTATTATGTAGCCAGCCTTGTTTTAGGAAAATGTCCAGAGTAAATAACTACAGTTGTACATTCATTGTTAAACACATACTGCAAACTTCAGAACCGTTGCAGAAGCATATGGCTACACCTGCTGACTATCACAGTTTCCATTTAGGGTCTGTAAGAAGGTCTGCAAAGGTTGCTTGATCCCTCAACACCCCTGTGATGCAAGGAGGTGTTCTCTTGTGCCAGGCAGAAAAAGGCACTCAGAAGAGGCCTGAGGAGCCCAGGGCTGTGGAAGAGTTCCCCTGAAGGATCTCAACTGGACATTGCAAGTCTGCTTTAAATGCTATTTAAGACTCCTATTTGATTTCTGTATTGATATGGACCCTATGGCATTACGCCTGAGTAAAATAAGAGTCAGGACTGGATATCTGCAAGGCAGGGAGCAGGGACCGAGGCATATACCTAGTCTGGCACTAGCCATTATGGCTTTCTTTCTCTTTACCCTCCTACAGGTCATTGGGGGCCTTTTGTTGAGCTCCCTGTTTAACAACCTTGCAGCAACTTTCAAGTTATCCATTTGCTTTGCCTTGCTCCGTCAAAACAAAAAAGACTAAACGTTCTCAGCCCAAGCCTTGCTTCTTATTCCAACCTAGTAATAAGTGTGATTTATTTCCCTGGAAAATGTAGAGCAATAACCTGATTAAATCTCACTTCACTAATGTCTGCGAGACATTAATCTAGAAGGGTTTAAACAAATCGTACCTCGTCTTCTGTAAGCAAACAGATCTTAGGAAAGGTGTCTAAGGTTTCTGCTGAGAGCGCTTCACAAAAGATGCATTGTTGAAACTGAAGATTAGTCTCTAAAAAAAGATGATTTAAATGCCAACAGAAACATCTTAGTGTTTTTCTTATGTGAACTGAGGGGGAAGGGAGGAGATCTGGAGCTCACGGCACCACTGTGTAGGGTCTGAGGAAAGGACACCTCCAGGGTGATTCTCAGCCTCAGCAGTCACTGCAGGAAAGAGTATGATCAACCGGAGAAATCCCCAGTTTATTCCCTCATTTTGCTGTTCTGCCAAGGCCCTACAGAGACAGTGAGCTAGTGGTGCCCAAGCCCTATGCATTCAGTCTTTCCTGGACCTCATGGTCCATCTCACGGGCAGTGTTAGGAGTGTAGCCTGGAACAACATCTAGACTACCCTAATTATTTTATCTATTTCTTCAGCTGTTTCTTTTAGCCCTCAGTGCAGAGGTGGCTTATATATTGGTATATCAGAATAGACATGGCATTCAGTTGCTTGGGTTAAAGCGAGGGACTCAGCCACTGAGGGATGGCAGAATGGAGTTGCTTGTGCTCCTTCATGTCTTCTCTCTGTGCACAGTGAGATGGTCTTTAGTTTCATGATCACCTGCTCTGTTTTTCTGCAGCAGCTCAGCCTCTTAAGACAAAGCCTGACCTAGAGTTTAATGAACTAATTTTCAGGAGGCATTAATTAACTAATTCCATGGGCATTTGGGTTGCTGAGCCAAGAGAGTCCATTGACTTATTGCATGTCTGCAGAGCAGTGACCAAGCACGTGCTCACAGCCAGGAAAAACATGAAAGCTTAAACTTTCAGGGAGGAGACATGAAGTCTGGTTTACCTTGCAGCAGATATGCAGAGAGGTATTCGTGCCCTTAATGGCTGAGCTGTGACTCACAAGGATACACTTGTAGTAGTAATTCAGGTACGAAGCTGTGCCCTTCACTTCTAGTCCTATTGTCCTAAAGAAGCCAACATTTTCCTGTAGTCCCTTAGGCACTTTTACAGATGTGTTCCCAGCTTCTTCCTTATAACTCTTCATCTGCCCTACCCTTACCTCCTCTTGGCTTCTGTGTACCGTCCTCTCTGGGTTATGCTGTGTTTGGCTTGCAGGCTGCTCCCTACAGGGTCATTTCCTACTGCTGCTGTGCTCCTATTGCCTGCAGTGCTGAGCAGCATGCAATCCAGCTGTAATAAAAGCTGGTCTTTCCCAACATGGTTATAATCCAGCCAATTTGTTTGGTTGGATTCTCAGCTTAGGTTTTCTGTTTCCTGTTTTGGTGATGGTCCAAGCTTTCAAGTCCTGTGACAATTGGCAGAAGGTATTCCTTTCAGCTCCATTAAGCCTCTTCTGGGTACAGCAGCTTACAGGCAGATAGCTGGAGAGATATCTCAAGAAATCACGGTGTTTGCACCAGCTGACAGTGCCCTTGCCCTCTGAGCCTGCTTCTGCCAGTAGAGCGAGCTCCAGGTCAGATGGCTCCCAGCAGCAGGTTTCCTTCATGTTGAATTGGAGAGACTATAGCAGGAGTAAGGAAAAGGCAGCACTTCAAATGCGTTGGGGAAGACTTGGTTCAAACAAAAACCAGTCATTGCCAGTATCATCTTCACACACTCTCAGGTTTAATATCTAATTCTTCAAGGAAAAAGATGTGGAAAACTTTTCATCTGGGAAGTCTGGTCAAAGGCATTTGTGTAGTGTGGCCATTACTGTAAATTAGTTCTTCCTCAAGAGCAAGATCATCCTTCCTGTTTGTGAGTTCCCAGACACTTAACATAGAAATTAAGACAATATAATATTTCAAGCTCTCTTTCAATCATGCAGAAAGAACTGATGGGAAGAGCTATGCCTGCTCTATAGCAGCCGGCTGGGGTGATTGTGTTAGTCTGGGTTTACAGGGAAGGAACAAGGTGGCATTAGGGTGATCACAGGTGGTTTTCTTCATGAAGCCCTGACTTACAACCCTGCCTGAATTGGAGTAGTGGAAGCTGTCCCTGCCCATGACAGGGGATTGGAACTGGATGATCTTTAGGTCCTTTCCAGACCAAACCAGTCTGGGACACAAAATGCCACTGTGGGTAGTCTGGGATCTCTCTCGGACCATTTCACATGGTGAAATCATGGCCTTTTCAACATGTTGGGAGCACTGATGGACAAGGCAGGGTTTGGAGCTCTAGAGCAGGCAGCTCTAGAGCTGCCAGGGCAGCTGCTTCTGCCCTGCTCTCCCAGGGCAGCTGCTTCTGCTGCTCTGAATGTGCTCAGCTGATGAGAGGCAGAGAAATCGAGTTTCAAGCCATCAACTCTGGTACAGGAGGAGCAGTTTTCAACTGCTTAGCTTTGTAATATGTATAATTTTAGCACTTGAGCAAATGCCTATATACATATAAGCAAATGGCTGGGCTTATGTCATTTACCATGCCCATGTAAAGACCGGATCCTGCTTGCTATGTGAAAAGATACTGTGAGATAAGAACGAGGTGTGCTTTAATTTATCCATTATTCTAAGTTAAAACACCATGTCACTGAAAGCCATTCATTTACTGGATACTTCTGTTAATAATTATAATTACTGATAACTAAGCCAGAGGTGGATTAATTTCAAACTTCTACTGGGGATTTGAATTCAAGGCTGAGGTCAGACCATGGCTCGTATCAACAAACAAACCCAATTTTTAACAATTCCTTTTTTTGCTAGAAATAACATTCATTCCCGAAGAGTGGGATTAATTAATTAGACATTGCATACAGTCTGCTGCTTTTAGAGCTTTTTTGCAGTCAGGTTCAAAATATCACAGCCAGACCACTCGTGGGAGTTTGCTTTTTCTCTCTGGGTCTGGATTCATTCTAAAAAGCAGATCAAAAGCCAAGGATTCAGTTCTTCAGTACTCCCCCTGCAGAAATGCATGCGGGCTCGGAAGAGATTTCTGTTTAAATCACCACTTATTATATATTAACAACTAAATGTAAATCAGTTCTCAATCTCTAAGAGTATATTTACTGCAAGAATATTTAAGCAATGTTCAAAGAATATGCAAATCCAGGAAAACTAGGGAATTTATTAGTTGTATGACATAACATTATAAGGGATGATGCAGAAAACAGGCTTAATGCTGAGGGTGCCTATACTGAAGAACAGAAATGCTTTGTTGTAGTTTGTAGCCATGAGCTTTACTGATCATATCTCTATTGCATAAATACTGGTGTAATACTCCGGTACTCAGACTCCAGGCAGCCACTCAAGAATGGAAGCTGGATTCTCCCTTTGCTCTTCACGTATTAGAAATTTCTGACAAGGAAAATGGAAAGAACTTGCAAGGGTAATGCAGTGGCCATCTTAAGGAAGCATGCTTTAATTTATGAGTCTACAAGAGCTAAAGCACACCTAGTATGTTTTTTTCTATCTGTAAGCATGACTGTACATAGAATCATAGAATCATAGAATAGATGGGGTTGGAAAGGACCTTAAGATCATCTAGTTCCAACCCCCTGCCATGGGCAGGGACACCTCACACTAAACCATGTCA
>JANRGW010038543.1:11862-30587 GCA_024733675.1 Psilopsiagon aymara | reverse complement strand
CTCTGCTATCTCAAAGTTCTCCCTGCAGCTGCTCTAGCTGAGAAATCCTCCACAACAAGGTTCTTTACACCCACATCCATGGGCCTGGGTGGGAGAGGGTCTGCTTGTCGCAGCTGGGTGATGGTCAGGATCCCAGTGCAGGACTTGTCGTGTATGGACTGGTTTGGATGGACAGGCCCCAGTTGCAGCTGTGGGTTTGCACAAATCATCTGAGTAAAAGGTTTCCCAGTAGATCTCTGGTTTTAAATGCTTATCTCACTTGAACGAGGCACCTTGAGGTCAAGGTGTAGGTTAGAAACGTTGATCTTTGAATGTGTTAACACTAGTTTTGCACAGAGGAGGTGAGGGCTATTGGTGTAATGACACTTGTTACGAGATTAGGAAATGACAAGATGTTTTTTCTCTGCTCTCCCTGGAAAATGCCTATCTTTTTCCAGTAGCAGATGACTCAGATGCAGAATGGAGCTATGAGAACAAAATGGAGCCTTGGGAAGGGAGGTGGTGACTGCAAAGGCCAATTTGTTCTGTCAACACTGAACCTGGCATGTGCCACTCATCTGTCTTCCACATCACCTGGCTGCATGGTGTTTGACTTTTGCTCTGTGTGTCAGCTTACAGCCGGTCGCACTGGTGCTGTGGCCTTCCCAACAGCACAATCCTGCTGGATTAAATGATACCGCGTCATCAGCCACACATTTCCAGGCCTTCCTACACATACTAGTTTTCCCTCCTAAATTCATAAAATTACCAAAGGCCGTCTTTTAATGCTGTTCTTTTGTCAGCTGTGATGACCAAGCCTTTCAGCCTGCCACAGGTCTTTGGTTTTTGTGGGGCAATCTGATTGAATCTCCTCCACTGCAGTGCTTGCTGCATAGGGTTTTGAGGGATGGCTGTGCCATGTCCGTGCTGGGAGCATCCACAACCCACCCTGGGGACACTGTGGGGGTGGGGCATTGTCCCACAGGGAGATACCAGCTCAGGATGGGGGCAGTGTGAAAGGCAGTGCTGTGCCAAGAAGAGTGTGTCCTGACCCTCTGCCTCATGTGGCTACAGACTTTGGAGACTGGCATAAGAAGATACTTTCTAGGTCACTCAATTCAAGTCTCTATTAAAAAGTACTTCATTTAATTCCTGTCCTAAACAAACCAAACTCGATGTTAAGAGCAGCTTGTTCTCATCAGAAGACTGTCCCACAACACCCCTTTTTTCTCATGGAAAGAAGACAGCTTCATGTTTCCAGAGTAGAAGTTTTCCTGGCTGTCTGCCTTTAAAGCAGTGCTGTGCTTTGATTTACGTAGTTTCTTCTTGCCATGCTTATAACCAGCGACTGAAGGTACCAGACTGATGCTGCTTTGAATGCGTAAGTTAGAGCCATCATTATCCAGCTGTGTCCTGCATTCTGCATTGGTGGTAGATGTTTCCATGAGACATCATGCTGTTCATCTGCTGAGGGTCCCACCCCTGAGCTGCCCTTCTCCCCGAAAGCAGTACCTGCTTCTCCAGTCACATTTGATACAAGCCCTGCTGGTCTCAAGCCCAGGGAGAGCTTTAGCAGTCAGTGCTCCTTTTAGCACACAGATGTGCCTGGTATTTGACAATACAACCATGCAGCACCTTCCACCAGGTTCCTTTGGCCAGGCTCTGGGGAGACCTTAGAGCAGCCCTCCAGTACCTAAAAGGACCTGCAAAAAAGCTGGAGAGGGACTTTTTATAAGGGCAGGTAGTGACAGGACAAGGGAAAATGGCTTTAAACTGACAGAGGGGACATTTAGATTAGGTATAAGAAAGAAGTTCTTCCCTGTGAGGGTGGTGAGGCACTGGCACAGGGTGCCCAGAGGAGTTGTGGCTGCCCCATCCCTGGGAGTGTTCAAGACCAGGTTGGACAGGGCCTGGAGCAACTTGGTCCAGTGGAAGATGCCCCTGCCCGTGGCAGGGGGTTGGAGCTGGATGTGCTTTAAAGTCTCTTCCAACTCAAGTCATTATATAATTCTATGATTAAAGGGATTTCCCCTGGCTGAGCTGAGGCAGCTGCCCGGTGTCTGCCAGGGTGGTGGCAGGCAGCATGGCTCCCCCCCACTTTGCTTGCTCTTCTTGACCTGATTGGTTCTCATGGTTGGGGATGGGGGAGTATTAAGAAGAAGGAAGAAGCAGCATTAAATATCCAAAGAGAAACAGTAAGTCCGGTTATACAGGGTACTTCAAGACCTTTGCTCCATTACTCCTCTATGCATCAGCTCTGTTATACTATTTACACAACACTCAAGAACTTGGGAAGTGCAAAGAAAATCATGTGCTGAACTTGCAGGCTGATGCTTTTCATGCAAACCACCTACCCAGTGTCCAAGAGGAGTGGGACCCCAGTGGTCTCTCTAGGAAGGCTTGCCAAAAAGTGAGGCAAAAAGAGGCTGTTGTCTTCACTGGCTGGCTGATGCTGCCCTGCACTGGAGAGCTGCTGCAAAAGGGATCATGTTTTATGGTAGGGAAGGGAGGAGTTTACGTAAGGATAACAACAGAAATGGCTCTGCACAGATTAGATACTCTTAAGGAAGACTGTAAATCCCAAGTCTAGAAACCTACATAGTACAGGCAGCCATCTTAATAGAAACGAGGATTAGAAATTAGCCGAGGTCTTTAGTGATATTTTTAGAAAGTTGCTCCTGACAGGTTAGGCTGCTGAGAACCGGAGGAAAGTGCCCAACCCTGTATTACTCGGGAAAGGATCACACAGTGCAGCTTGTGATTAGAGGCTGGCTAGCTTAGCAGCAAGGGGGATAGGTGGGTTAGAACTGATTCAGGAGGAATTAGCAAGGGAAATTGCTTGAGAAGCAGAATTTGATTAGGGACAGCCAACATGGATTTATGAAAGGAAAGCTACGTGTAACTAACTTGCTGGAGTCTGCGGGAGGTACCGTTCCCCAGCAGCCTGCAGTGTATTGGTTTTGTATAACCGAGTCTGCAAGAGGAAGACCTGGACTTTGCCACCAGGGTGGTGACACTGGGTGGGATGGATGTGGGTCATCTCCCTCCCTTATCTCTGCAGGGTCTCTCTGCCTCTTCTTTTCCCCTTCCTACCTTTTACTCCTTTTCTGTTTTTTTGGGGGAGGAGGGCTATTGCTTTTTACTTTTTCCTTCCCTTTCTCTCCTTCCAATCCCTGTGATTGTCTTTTGGAGGCTCTGCAGGGGACTAAACACCGCCATCTACCCCAGCTCACCAGCATGGTCTGCTTTAGGACACACACTGCATTATAAAGGGGGAATAAAACACCTCTGAATAGGATCACATCCTTCTTCAGCCTCACAGATGTTTTTTCCTTCAAACAGGACTCCCAAAAGTGGTTATTTTGGAAAAGGCTCTGCAGAAACCAGAAAATTTTCTGACAGCCTCAGACCTACACACCACCATCCTCCAGTATGGCCAGTCCAACCTGGTGGAGGCCAAGCACAGAGGAGCAGTGACCAAAGGAGACTTGACCCAGCTGAGCAGACTGTCACACTGGCCAGAAGAAAAAGAGAGAGTCTTCAAAGGCCTTCTGTGTCCTCTCTTTCATGGCAGCTTTAATTGCTTGGCTGGAGAAAGTCCTTGTTGCTTTTCAATGCTGACATGATGGAAACCCCAAATGGCACAGCCCAAGCACGGCTTTGTTTCCTTCTGTGCTGCCAGCCTGTGAGGGAAGAGGTATGACTGCCAGCTGTGGACGCAGCATGGATGGGGAGGCAGGGATGTGGCTGGCTCCATCCTATATCTCAGGGCAGGGTCTGTCCCCTTCCCATAGAGGTGTGTTATGATGTAGAGCACATCACAGAGGTGTCCGTGACCAAGACACGTGGGTCCGTCCATCTTGTCTCCATCTTGTGTGCCACAGACTCCTCTCAGTGCCATCCAGCAGACACAAATATGTCCCCTGTCTTTGGGGTCCCCAGGGCCACCCCATCTCCCACCGTACTCCCGCACCAGCCAGGAGCATCCTGCTTGTCACTCCAGCTGCAGAGCCACCACTGCAGCATTAACATTTGGGTGACTCCCGCTCACATTTACCTCTTGCAGGTCTCTGAACTCCAATCCCATCAACCTGCTTTTCAGCTCATAATCTCATGCCAGGCTCTTAAAAGTGAGTTTTATTTTTATTGCAATGACCCTGTGGTGCTGCCATATCCCTCTGTGGAGGAGACGTGACATCTCCATTACATAGCTCAGATAAGTGTCTTAAAGAGACCACACACAAAGGAACCTAATGGTACCTATTTTTATTAGGTTTATTACAGGAGGGGAAGTAAAGCAGTCCGATCTCCCCACAGGATACTCCGTTAACAGCAGCAGACAGAGAGGAGAGATCTGTGGAGGCGGATCAGTTTTCCGAGGATATTAGCTACTGCTGCTCTAAAATTAGAGTCTAGGGAGAACAGACAGGTTGACATAATTGAAAGGGCTGTCTTAGGGGATGACATAGTTAAACGAGTCCATGATCAGCTTTAGAGTGACAGCTCAGCGACTTCTTCTAATTCCCAAAGGAGCACCGAGTTGCGAAGCTGTGGTTTAACTAGTCCTGGATCTTACTTTGTGATGATGTCAATATTACTAGAACCCATTTCTAAAGAGATGCTTCCAAAATCACTGTACATGAGCTGACTGGTTTTACAGGCACAATTCTCCTGCAGCTTCACCCAGCAAAGCCCATGGTTGATACACACTCCTCTGCTGCCCTTCTTACCGACCCGATCCTGTCCCCCCAGGCTGGGCTACAGGGGCAGACCCAGAAACAGGATTAAGAACCTCATTTCAGGATGGAGCTGAAAAATGTCCTTGAGCTTCCCATTTTATTCAACATAATTTAATATCAAACACAAACTAACAAAGTTAGAGGTGAAATATAATAGCAGGAACCCCATAAAAAGTAACCTAATATGCAAGATAAATAGACAACACTTTAGCCTGGGGAGATAGCAAATAAAAGAGAAATATGAGCAGAGCCATTCTCAATTCATAAGTAACTTTAAAGAGAAATAACGAAGATGAGTTCTCCAACTTTTAATTTCCTAAGATTCTTTTCAACCACAACAAAAAAAAGGCATTGTTAATCTTTTCCTCACACTCTCTCACAAGGTGGATGTCCCCAGACGAATGCCCTGGATCATTCCCATGCATGCTGACATCCATCAGATGTGGGAATAGTTCAGAGGGGCTATTCTACAATTCCTGATGGGGCAGGAGACATGAAGGATGGAGCTCTTCTGAACCCTCATGCTGGTGGAGCCCCTCAGTTGCCTTTGGTAGCCACCTCTCGCTGCCTTGTTTTGGGTGCAAAACTCAGAGCAGCCACTGCCTTCATGAAAGGTTGAGCCTGAATTTCATTATTTTAAGTATTTTTTAGCCATTTTTTGTTAGTGCCTATTTTAACTTCAAAGGCTAGGATTTTCCAAACAGCCTAATGCATTTAGGTACCTAAATCCCATTGAGTTTCAAGTGTGTATCAGCCCTTAGGCTCCTTGGCAAATCCTTGCTAAGTGCCTAAAGGCTCATTGCCGCAACCACAGATACACTGTCGGATTTACACAGATACCACCATACCAGCATGAGCTCACTTCTTCGACAGAAGAGTCTCTTGTTTAAACCCCCCTTCCTAAATGATGAAGTAAACTGGAAAGGATAGTATAGACCTGTACAAGGACGTTAAATTATTTCCTTGGGTTATACTAAAACAAAGGTTTACTTGGTAGACTGAACTTCAATTAGAGACTAAGTGTTTCTAATCCCCAGCTCATGGCCCTCCACGGGAAACCTCAGATTTAGTGTTTTAGATGTAAACCTCATCGTATCTCCCACTCCCTCTGACACCCAGTATGTTTCCAACCCCCTTTTATAGCATCCAGATAGGATGCTGTAAAAGGAGCATCATTTTAAAAATTAGGTTTTTCCTTCTTCAATATCACTTTGTGCTATATAGGAAGAACAAAAATTCAGCAGAATCAAGCCATTTGCTTTGCTGCTTGGGAATGTCCCAACCCAAAAGGAAAGAGCACAGATGGCAGCCAAGCTGGCAGTGGGACAGGTAGAAAGGGCACATAGCTTCAAAAAGGCTATCTCAAAGAGTAGGAAGCGTTGCAACAGCCTTTCTAATAGTAGTGGAAAAATAAGTCCCTTATCAGGTGAGTTGTGGTCACAGATAAACACTGATGTCTTACAATGTCAGTTGCCAACACGTAGCAGAAAACAGATTAGGGGTCTCCATGGCAGACTCCCCTGGGATAACAATTGTCTCTTTGTTGAGTCCATAATGCAAATGGCACAATAGGATCCAATCCACAAGCACCAAACCCCAGATTTCCTAGGCACTACCACAATGCCATCAATCAGCAAGGGAAGTTAGACGCTAGAGCTTCCTTAGTAATGGCATTGCTGGTTTTGAATTAAAGCATTTCACTGGAAACTGAGACTCTATCCTTAAGCACTCCAACTGATGATATAACAGCAGTGCCAAACCTCAGCATTGTCGTTATTTTTCCTTTATTTGCATTGACAAACAGAGCCATATTTTTTTCTTTCTCATTTTGTAGCACTAAGAAATAAACCTAATTTCTCATAAGTGGGGTTTGGTTTATGCTGTAGGTGCAGAAGGGAGCCAAGCCCATTTCTAGTGTGGATGAGCATGGGGGTGTGGACGTGGGTTAGCAAGGGAGGGTGGTCAGGGGAGTCCTGATAGTTTGGAGGACAAAGGGTAGATCCATGGGGAATAGCTGAGCAAGGGAGGAGACCATGTTAATGTGTGGACCCCACAGTGGGCAGTCCGACCTAAAGAAATCCTCTCCAAAAGCAATGGCTGAGCTGGACAGCATGAGTTTGGTTCATACCCAGTATTGCAGCCACTACTCAGACTAGGGGGTAGGACAACAGTTTTTGCCATTTCTCCTGCTTTCCAGAGAGTAAAGCCTCACCCATCAGTCCCAACCATCCGTTTACTGGTGGCTTGGTGCAGCCACGTCCTTGGAGACACCAGACAGCCCTGGGAAGCAGTGGGACACCCACAGAGTGATGCTCCCCTTAGAAAGATGTCAAGGACATCACAAGTGTGTGACACCCGGAGCTGTGTGCCACGAGGTGGCACCATGTCCCTGCTAACCTGCACAGGGGGTCACCTCTGTGGCCAAGCAGCGTCTGCAGGACACTGCTCATCCTGGCAGGCCTCGGGATTCCAGGCAACCCCATCGTTAAAATACCACCACTGAGCTTTTAGTAATAGCCGGGCAGGCCTCCCTTCTGTAAGCCAATGCTGAGGGAGGAGGTGATACCGTTGCCCCGTGCCATGGAGCATCCTCCCAGGAGGACCACTTGCCTGGGGAGCCCTCTGCATCTCCTGCAGAAACCTGGTCACTCTACAGCCCAGGGCACAGGGGTTGGAGAGCTGCGCTGCCGTCTCCCACTGGTTACAGCTCTTCTCAAGGTCAAGGGCTCCTGTCCCTGCTGTCACAGTCATTTGTGGGTACAAGGAGAGACATCCACCGTGGTGGTAGTTGTTGACTTGCCGGTGTGCACTGGCTCTGCCCTCAGCCTCCATGGGCCTGCAAGCAGGAGAGCTTATTTCTCTCACTTGATCATGTCAAGGTAGGGAGGATGCAGGTGAGCTGATATCCTTGAAGAACTTTAAACTTCACGCCTTGGCACATTCAGATCACCTCCATCTTGGGAGCACCCAAGAAATGCATGAGTGGTAGTTCCCAATCCAGAGAACTTGCCCAGCACCCAGTTAGTGCCTTGATTATGCTCCTGAGCTTCAGACAGTTGAGTTTCCACAGCCTAACCCAGTCCTTCGGGTCCTTCAGCAAAGCCCTGCAGCTTAATGCCCTGCTCTGCTCAGGCAGGGTACAACTCCAGGACCTGCCTGTCCCACCACACTGCCCTGAGCTCTACTGATGCAGACCTACTGCTGGAGTCAGTGGGACTGACTGGTCCATGGAAAACAAGGTGACTGCTGCACCCAAGTTTTGCCTAGTGAAGGAAGCATAGATACAAGCCATAGGAACCTATCAGCAGAAAATTTCCCAGCAAAGGAGAGTTCCTGCACATGCTGAGGAAGCTCCAAATAGCTCCTTCTGCTGTTGATTTAGGGCGTGGAGCAACTGACCAAAAAAACCATGGACTTCTCTCTGAAAAGGAAGCAGAGAGCTGCTCAAAGGGAGCTCTCATGCCTCAGTTCACTGTCCCTGGCAGTGTGCTCAGTGCTGTAATAGAGAGACCGGTAATACCTGTATTATTTCTGACACAATGCTTTGCAGCTGAACAATACATTTGCCAATTCAATTTATTCAAACAAGTTCCTTGGGAAGACAGCAAAGCAAATCCAGGTGGCAATTACCAAATTCAGACTCTGCCCTGGACTCGGGGAAACAAAGGGGAAAGATATGACAGAAACAGCAAGTCCTGCTGGAAATCCCACAACTGCAGAATCCAAAAGCTTTTAATCACATGCCTGTTGGTATTCAGCTGAAAAACCCCTCTGTCATTGGCCAAGGAGACAGAGCAACATTGGGATTGCTCTGCTGCAGCACTTAGCGATTTGGAATACCTCTGCTACAAAAAATAGATGCCTTTTTTGTTGTTGATGTTTTCTTTCGAAAGCGCAGCAGCATTTGGGCTTCACAGCCCATTGCAGTGGCATTTAATTGAAGAATAAGTACATTCAATAGCTACCGAGACTAACGGTGTTGCAAGTCCCGCTGTGTTGCATCCTGTCTAACTGTGCTGCAGACACACAGCATGGTGCAGGTTTCCTACAAGCTTAGATGAACCGTCTAACCAGTACTTTCAGCCATGTGCTGAGTCTCATCAGATCCCAGACCCTCTTTCCCAGCACATCAACAAGGACACAAGCCTGCAGCCCAGTGCTGGTCCCTGTGCTCAGGACACAGCTCCAAGAACAGCCTCCAGGATGGCTGGATGGGGGGGAGAAAAACCTGCCAGGAACCTTCACTTTGGCTCTGAATGTGCAAGAAGGAAATGTGCTGCAGAAACACAGCTATGGAAAATTTCCTTACTTAATAGCCTGCAGCCCCCACAGCATCAGCTTCCCATACCCCATTCACAGTCATGGGGTGAGCCCCCCAGATCATGCTCCATCTCCCCATCCTGCTCCATCCCTCACAGGCAGCCCCAGGGCCACTGCAGCTCCTCTCCTAGCAAAGCGGTTACACCAGGGATGAATTTGGCCCCAGATGTAGAATTAGGTTAAGCCAAAAGGTGGCAGCATCTTATTCGGTATCGATTTTGCATGAGTATTTCTCCTATTAGCCATTTTTCTTTCTAATCATAAGAATGTAAGTTTGTAAATTACAGAGGTGGAGAGTGAATGTATTGCAACCTCTGGCAAATTGATATTTTTGCAGCAACGGTAAACTTTTCCTGATGGCAGATAATTGAAGGGAGCAAGCATCAGATAAAATTCATAAAGATTTGGACCTCCTGGAATAAGACAAATGATATTTAATGTTCAGAGTTGTAAAGTAATTACCCTGGGCTCCGAAGATAATAAATTCAAAGACACAGTAAATGGAGTTTGGCTGACCAGGTACTTTTGATGTGCTGCTGCGCAAGGCCCCATGGCAGCCAGGGGGATGGAGAGGAGACGTCCCCTTTGGTACAGGGGGACACTTCAGGCTGGTGTCACCCCAGAAATGCCCTTCCTCAGCAAGAGGAAGAAGCTGTCTTCTGTGCCTGCAGCAGAGCACTGCAGCTGGGGGTGCAGCCAGGGAATCATCATCACCCACAGCCCTTCCACATTCCCAAAGGCACATGGAGCCGTTGGGTACCCAGCTCCATCCATACCTCTCAGCAGTGACCAGCCTCTCCAGCAAAGCCATAGCCTCCTGTTCTCAGGCTGCAGCCAGCAGACATTATCACCTTACATCAGTCTCTTCCCCAGCGCCTGAGAGCAGCGGGCAGCTAACAAAGAGGAGAGTGACCTGCTCCCTGGGGTGGTCACAGCCCTTTACCCAGGGGAGACTGACCCCTGTGGGGATGGGCATCCCTACCAGAGCTGGATACCACACTGCCATGGAACAGAAGCATACCTCACTCCTCAGAGTGACTGCAACATTCAAAACCAGAAGGTACTAGCCACCATCGAGCTGCAACTCCATTTCCACTAGCTGGGAAAGATCAGAACACCCTTCTCTTACATGGAGGAACAACCTTGTCTCCTCTTTCATAGGCCTGCCTTAATTGGCCTTGTGATGGACCCTTTACCTGCCATTGCATGTAGCACCTCACTCCGCATCAAGGCATCTCCAGACTTCCACCTCCCCCAAAAAAACATAAGGCTGGCAGTGCCCTGTCCCGCTTTTCAAAGCAGGATGCCAGTGCAAGCTTCTTTGGCAAGATTCATGCTGCACTAAAATGCTTTTGATGCAGGCACCTAGCACTGGTGGCTGTTTGGCAAGCACATCCCAGGTCAGGAAGAAAACGTGCTCAAACACACGCCGAGCTGGGAAGTCCCAACCCAGCCCTTCTTCAAGGCTCCTCAAACACCATCTCTGAGCAGCTGCTGGGAAGCCATAAGCCAACAACAGGCCTTGTTCCTGCTCCACCACCAGTACTCCCGCTGTTAGCATGCCTTTGCCCCTTTGAAGAAGTTGCTTAGAAATTCAGTAGCAATTATGCAAGCTTTAGTATTAAAAAATGCACGTGGATCTGAAAGCAAATATGAAGCTGCTGCTGTAACGCTAGCTTTAAGCTGTCTACAGTCCCTAGAAATTCTCAGTGGGATGTTTGAGAAGGATGTATATGTGTTGACAACATTAAATGATCCATGGCTCAAGGACAGAATTGAAACCATACATCTACTTCATACAGGCACTGATCACTGGGAGAGTGTTTTTCTTAAACTAACCACGGAAGGCCAGGCACCTCATCCTCCCCAGAAAGGCAGGGATGGCTCAGGGAACAGAAGGTGCACACACGCTGATACCACATCCCAGTGTTTAACAGAGCTCCAGTGAGAAGGGAGAGACACATGGACGCCATCAGCAGGAAAAAATGTTATTGTGGCTGCACCATCTTTGAGGGAAATTGAGCATGTCACTTCGGTGCATCACCCTCTTCTCATCACCTCCCAAAGAGGCAGCGCCGCTCACACACATCCGTGCAACATCTGGCGAGGGGATGAGGAGAGGCAGGATGCTGCAAGGTTTGCTGGGGTGAAAATGTGCCAATCCTGCATGATGTTCCCTGGAGAGCAGCTTCCGATGCCCGTGTGCCTCAGTGCTGGCTGTGTTACTGCAGCAAGCTGCAAGAGCCTCCAGCAGCGAGTGCCTTGCTCTGGAAATCTCTAGCCTTTTCTATGCATGGAATTCCCAAGGACAAGTTAAAAATGGCAGGCAACACAGAGGATTAGGTGATTCCCCAAGGAACACAAGAAGCACTGCAAGATTGTATTGTTGCCCATTTCAGGGGGGTGATTAGGCAGTATTTGATGCTGGGAGGATGATTTCTCTTCAGCTATTTTGCAATCCTTAGCCAATCTATTAACAGTAGGTGGTGGGAAGTCATGATTCCTGGGATGCAGTGAAGACTCCTTGAGACCACAGTCCCCTTACCCCAAAATCCAGGCTTGCCGTGGTCAGCAAACTGTCCCACAAAGCTCCCTCTTTGTTCTCACCCCAAAAGCTGGTTGCTGATGCTCTCTGGTTCTTGCTGCTTTGCAGCATGCTGCTATGAGTTGCTTGGGAGAAACCTCTTTCCCTAACCCTCCTGCTACTCTAACCTCATCACCCTGGTCCCTAATTCAGGTACTGGTTTCCATCATTTCAACTATTACCAAACTAAAGGGTATTTCTTTGCTCCCTCGTTTACGCTGAATGTTTATTTAATAGGCTGGCCAGCTTCAATTAGGTCTGTGATTACTCACAGATGACAGCTCCAGCATAACAATGTTTACTCTCAAACTCTACCTCCAAGTGTAGCTTGTGATATATTTAAGGAGAAGGTATAAAACAATTAATGTGAAAATAGCTCTACCTATGGCACTGAAGTTTCTCTTTAAGCCCAAATAGCTAGCAACTGGGTAAAAATATACCAGGGATATCAACAACCTTCATCTGGAGATTTAGTTACCCCAGTGAAAACTTCACATGTTTGAGTTGTCCAGATGCCTTTGCCTTATTGCTGACACGTGCAACTCCTTGCTACTGGATCTTTATTGTCTAAGATTAAATTTAACAGCTGTAAGTGCATTTTCTGATGTGTGTTTGGATTAAACCTCTGGATTATTCAAGCTGCTGGCTGGAAGTGAAATGCAGCATCTTTGCGTCAAATGTATCCCTGAGGTGCTTGAGGTAGATTGTCAGGAGGATGTGTCACAAAAGGAATATCCAAAGCTATTGCCTTGACTTGGTTTTCCTTCTTAGGAAATGTCAGTAGGAGTTACTGGTCTTCCTGGCTCTGAAAACTGCATTTTTAGACCCCAGAGTCTAAACCCTGGTAGGGGGCCCAGCCTGGCTGCCCTGCAAGCTTAGTACCCAGTGCTGCAGTGATAAGGAGTAGGAAGAGGTAGCTTTGGGGTGGCTTAAAGGCAGAGGATGACTCTCCCCCATCCACCACACACTGTCCATCCAAGGGGGCTGTGCAAAAGAGTCCCAAGGAGAGAGTCCTGCATCTCTTGTGGCATCTAATAGCAAAAACAGCTTCCATACGTCCCTGCAGGTTAATCAGCTGCTTGGAGTCTAATTAGTGCCAGAAACTGTTATCAAAAAGATGCAGCTGAGTGCAAAGCCAATGGCCAGACACACCAGCCACCATGTCCATCTCCTGCCCAAAGAAGCCGGGTCCTTCTCAAACCTCCAGACCACCTGCAATGCCCCCAGGCTGGTCATCACCCTGGAGAGGGAATTGAAAAAGAAGGTTTAGGAGGGATAGGAAACTTCCTGACTTTAATTCACTGAACTCTTTTGTTTCAACCACATTTAATATCTTAGAAATTTAGAGTCATGGGGACATGGGTGAGCCGAAGGAGAAGGTGTGATCTGTGAGGCCAATTAAGGGGCCGATGGCACATAGCGAAACGGGAGCCCCTCAGGGGAGGCCAAGGTTACATAAATAAGTGTGTGAAGGAGCCGCACTGAATCTGCAGGCACTCAGCCACTAGTGATGCCCCTTTGAATCTGGGAAAATTAAATATAAATAATAAATGTTTAACCACACAGCAAATAAATACAATGAGGCACCTTTAAAAATTATACTAATAAACAGCTAGCTGTTGTCCTTCTGCCCAGGGCGGCTGAGCATCTTCTGCATATTGGAGACAAAGAGCACAGCAGAGGGGCTGTGTTTGAGGCGCTCTGCTCAGCCAGGTTGTCTTTCCCCCCCCCCCCCAGTCTGCTGAACCCCAGTGATGAACCCCAGGGCAGCATGGAATAAAACACCCAGAAAAACTGGAATAAAATAGTGCCAAACTCACCCAGACAGTGTCAGGGCCCCCATACCAGATACAGCTCTGTGATCCCAACAGGCTTCTTCTGCGAACCTGGAAGCAGGATTAGGGCTTAGGCTTAGAGGAAAAGCCCAGAGCCTCCTTGTGATGATACAAATGTTCAACGTGGGCTGAGAGGTCCCCAGGATTGCTCTGTGTCAGCACTCACTTTGCAATAAGAGCTCTGCTTCTCTGCTTCCCTGTTTTACTGCTTCCTTGGAAGAACGGGAAAAAATGAAATGGCGATATAAAAAATAAAGGGGTCATTTATAGTTAAGCACATTAGAATGGAAGTGAGAGAATAAAGTGATAAGAATGGCTCAGCCAGGGGCCTGTGGGGACTTGTTCTCTGGTAGTGGCATGGTCTTTACTAGGTCACTTGAACCTTTTACGCTGTGCTGCAGAGCTCAGACCTGGCCTATATATCACCAGACTTGCCGTAGCATGCTGTTGGTAAATCCCTAGCTATCCCCAAACCCAAGATTGTCCCACTTGTGCCAGGACTTCCAGTTTATGGGTGACTTTCATAGGTGGACAAAGCAACTGGTCAAAAACCAAGGGGTGCTGGGTGGTGCGTCAGAGATTATGGGATTAAATGACTACCAAGTCCGTTTCCTATGATGTAATTTCATTTTTCCCCACATTCTGCAGGGAAGGAGCAGGGCAAAAGGCCTTCCTTGCTGTGATTATACGTTCCCAGGCAGTTTAATTATAGTCTTCAGCTTCTTAAACTCTTGCGCAATAAACCCATGGAGAACTGCCATCCCACTGTAGTTAGTTATCAGCTTCTTTTATTCCCAGCCCCTGGGATTAGATTCCACATTTATTAGAGGTCATTGGAGCCAAACTCTCTGTGGGGCTGTGCTAGCTGTCACTGAGGAGCTTGTGCCAGAGCTAAATGTGTCTCTCAAGTTGGGTTGACTGAGTGGCAGCTGACACACTAGACCCATGGCCTCTGACCACCTCTGGTTTTGATGAGCCCCCATGCCTGCACCAAGCTCCCACATCTCACCAGTCTCTAACAGCTTCAGATTCCCACTTATGAGCAACTGTAACCTGCTCTGAGCAAAATAAATGTCCTGGATATGCCGCCATGTGTAGGAAGCACCTGATTGTGGTGACAAATGTAGTATCCAGAGCTCAGTGCTGACTTTGGCACTTGAGCACAGACACAAATGCTCTTCAGCCTCTATATCCTTTCTCCATTTCAACTTGTGGTTTCATTAGGCTAATTTCTTTCCAGGTTGAAGGACAAATAACAAGCCTCAGCCTGTGGATGCATAATTAAGTTTTGATAGTGAAGGTTTTTATCTAACCTTGGTTTTGTTTTTATCCTCTTGAATTACAAGTTAGAGATTTAGGGCAGCAGGTTTGCCTTCATGTTAAACCCAGACCTGTACACCTACACAAGATGCTACAGTGCTCTGCCATCTCCCAGGACAGCACCCAACAGTGCCACAGCATGGGGTGTCATTTCAGTGAGGTCTAGTCATCGAGGATATTAAAGGAAAGAGGAATAGTTAATAACAAAATGGCTTTTCTCCTGCTGCAGCCAATGCAACACATAGTCCCTGGTCTGTACACTGATAAATCCTCCCCAGTGGGATGGCACATCCCAATGGCAAAGGCCACCTGGAGCACTTTGGTGGGCACCAGGATCCTGCTTTATTTCCAAATGCGGTATCCAGACTCCACCTGGCTTTCTTCAGTCCCCTCAGATGTAGTTGTCTTTGTTTCTACAATTAGAATAGATGCCTGCAAACTCCCCAGCCTGTCTCCATTCCTCCCATGCCCTGCAAGTGCCTCCTTGGCATTACTTGGCCATTAAGGTCTCTGTGCCCTAAGTCTCTCTGCTCACCGGTGATTTTCTCCAGGCTTTCTGCTGTTCTTTTCAACACTGCAGGATTTCCTTCAGGCTTTTCCACTGATCTTTTTGGCCTCTTGCTGCTCTTACCATTGTCAAGAGGGTTTTCCATAATTCCCTCTCTACAAGGGTGGTTTTAGGGATAAGAAAACCAGAGCAATTGCTGGGTACCTAAAGGATGTTCTCTGGGCTAAGGTAGGGAGCAAAGCACATCTTGCATCCTCTGCTCCTGCTCTGGATGAGAGCTGAAGAGCCTGAGCAGGTACTTTGTACAAATGTTAATAGCGTCATTGTTTATACTGTAGGATTGGAAAGGGCCTCCTGGGTCATCTGGGGCATTGCCCTTCAGTAACTCAGTCCGTATTCAAACTATCCCAAGGGTATTTTTAGTTGATTGATGAATCCTTTTAGGAATTCGGCCCAGGGACCTCCGTCAGCAAACGATTCTTTTGCCTAATTGACTTCACTTTCTGCACGCCCTGTTTTAATACTGCCTTTATGTCTGCAGCTTTTTCTTCCTCTCACAGTCTCATCCACTGCTCAATTTCAGTAGCTTTTTTTCCTGGTCTTACTTTTTCATATGGATTACAGTTGCTTCCGTGGTGCTCGCTGATAAAGAACCCTTACCAGTGAAGCCCTTCTGTGCATGGTGAGATGGGCTCCACCAGGAGTCTTTGTGCACGGACTAGACAAGGTGACAAGGGCAGATGACCCAAAGGGTCACTTTTACCCACATCAACCTCCAGCAGCCGACCTGGAAACAGTTATGGGGCAGATTACCTCTCAGCACCCATCACACTGACTGCAGCCCATTTTGTTTGATGGCTTCAACTTTACTATCAAAGTAACAACAGACAGTGAAGAAAAAGGAAAATTAAACAGGGGGGTTTGTTACACTTTTTTCTTGGTCATTAGTATTCTTCTATTTAGACTCACTGCTCTGTATCACACTATCACTGCATTATTAGTATTTGCAACAGAGCCAATTTTGAGCATGTCACAAGGAAATAGTTTTTGAGACAAGGTTTGTGGGAAAGGCAATAAAGACATAAGTCAAGGGGCTGCTACCATCATGCATCACCCTGCTGAAGAGGTTGCATGCCTACACTCACCCTCACTGCTCAGGGTCACTGTTATCTTGTGTGGTTGCTCCCTAACCAGCTTCATCAGAATGAGCTGAAGTTTAACATGAAGCTCTTGGTAATCTGACTTGATCCATTTGTGTCAGTTATGGAGTGTCCTTAGCAGCAAACACGCAGGGATGGAACCTCCAGCATGGCATGGCAGTAGTCAATAATGCTTCAGCTGGCATTGACACCTCACTGACATGTTCTCCATCCATTTTCCTTTCCATCTTCTCCAGTTTTGGTGAAAGGGGAACAATTCACATCTCCCTGTGATGCATGGCTTTGATTCAGCTGTAAACTTAGCAGAGGGTTTACCTGGGGAACAGTTTTGTGCAGCCTTGTGTAGGAAGACACAAGGCTGAGTGAGGCACCTGGAGCAGGGAACCTGAGCTAGCTGGTCAGGCTGGAGACTGAAAGACCTACTTGAATCCTTGGGATCAGCCAGGCAGAATTTCTTTTAAATAAACCATGCAAAGGCAGAAGCTTCAGAAGGCAATTTCTTGTTTCCCATAAATACTACATTTTAGAGAAAAAATAACTATAAAATGAAGATGGTCTGATTTGATGAAGTCAGCAGAGCTGTAGGCAGGACAAAGACCATGCTCTCCTCATCAGTCTCCAATTCATCATCAGAGCCAGCTGGTAAATATTTGCTTCTTCTGGTGATCAGCTGAAAGCTTCCTCCATTCCCACAATACTATTATCTTTGCAAATTACTTTTATTGTAGTGAAAAGCAAAACCTAAATCCTTGCCGGTTTTAATTGAAAACAAAGGGGGGAAAAAAGGAAAATGCTTTTACAGTAATAAAAGCCTGGACTGTAGTTTAAATAAGTATTTTCTAATTTTCTCCCAAATAGTTTGATACTTTAAAAACTGCTGAGAATATTTCTGTGTACCTGTATCTATGCTCTGCTTGGCAAATTGATCATACCAAGGGGATTTGCAGGGCAGAGGTGAGCAGCTCTTAACCCTGCCTTCTTTTCCCGCAGAAACTAAAGACTTTGCTATGCCCTATGATACAACCATGATTTGGGGTGTTTGCATGGGACTAGGCACCCCAAGGCAAACCAGGAGGTCCATGGGTAGGCCTAGGTGGTGCAAGCGACTCACAGCATTTGGGAAAACAAACCAGGATGAGTGAACTGCAGCACTGGGGCAGAGCTCAGGGAGGTGTTGGGACCTCCACCCTTGGGGGATGCTCATCTCCTCTGCACAAGGCTATGAACAGCTTGGCTTGATGCTGAACTTGGCCTTGCCTTGATCAGAGCTTTGACCAGAGTCCTCCAGATGCTCCTTCCAACCCCTTTGTTTCTGGGATATCATGGTGCTTCAATGCCTTTTGCCCAGCACAGGCTTCTCATGGGCCACCAGTGAATCACTGCAGATGCAGGTGGTACCCCCCCAGGGTGTTTGGTCTCCAGACAGGGCTGGGCTCCCACTAGAATAGCTCTCCCCCCCCAGCACAAGCTCCCTCCTCTAGCAATCACTAACACCCAATTCTCAAAGCACCTCAAGTTTTTCTCAAGGAGGGAGTATTAAAGGACTTTCCAAATTATATAGAGGCCTTTGTTATTTTAAGAGACTTTCACTCCTCCTTCTTCTGCATTTGACTTTGTTACCTGATGCTCAAGGAATGCATTTTCCCCTCTATTAAATGTTTTAACCGCATACAAGCTCCATCTTAATGTTAGCATCTTTAATAGTAGAATATTACCATATTAATTGCTATTGTGAACCAGAAGATACTTATATCATCCAGGCTTTCATTACCGTCACGGAGGGATTTTTCCTACTGAGTCAAAAGTGACCACTTTCTTTAATCCCCCATTTAAAAGCCCTGCGATTCCTCCTGACATGCCTAAGACGAGGGTGGGCAGCATTTTCCCAGGGCCAAACTTGGAAAGGCATTGATTTCCCAAGGAGCAGCAACCCCTTCCCGACCTGCTGCGGGTTTCTCTGCAGTCGGGTGGTGGGGCAGTTAGTTTTTAAGCAATTAAGAGACGTACGTCCTGGTGTCCCCCACGGGCCTCCCCTGCCCGTGGCGAGGAAGGGAGGACAAGGGGGAATTAGCTGGGAGAACAATAGGGATTCAATAAAGCCCGGATCAAATTGCAGCCCTTTTGTCGCCGGGACTCGTGCCGGGGGTTAATGGGGCAGAAGGAGACGGGAGAGGGGCTGGGACACAAAGGCCGAAACACACGAGCTCCGAGGGAGACAGATGGGGACAGGGGAAGAAGCAGCGAGGCGGGGGGGGAGGACGGCAGGGAGGGAAGAAAGTA
>JANRGW010038542.1:19654-44242 GCA_024733675.1 Psilopsiagon aymara | reverse complement strand
TGCTCTGAATCTCTTCTCTGCCCAACCTGTAGCTGTGCCTGGGATTTCTCTGACCCAGGTGTAGGACCTTGCACTTGTCATGGTTAAACTCCATCAGGTTGGCATCAGCCCACCTCACAGGTGTGTCAAGGTCCCTCAGACAATAATTTTAAAAAGTAACATGTTGCACAGGGAAATCATAATTTCTTCAGCAAAGAACGTCTTGTCTGAAGTCTGAAGAGGACTGGCATATCTCTGCAACAGTGTGTAATGACAGCCCAAACATGTTAACAGTCCGAGCCTGAACGAATCATCCCTGCTGTCATCATTCCTGCTGGATGCTCATGCTTGGCCTCCTGGCTGTGCATGCTCCTATATCCATGTGCTCTAATGGCACCATGCTGAGCTCAGGGTGGGCTACCATCTCCCTCACGTATGCAGGTACTGCATAAGGAGGGGTTTTGCCAAGCAGCCTGCCTAAAGCTGGGAGTTGCCTGCATAAAAAATTTCCTTCCTTCTGCAATAGCAGCACGCACAAGTGCTCCTTAGCCCCATTCAGACTAATTTATACACACATACAAGCCAAATGCTGGGAGGAAAAGACTGCATGGGCAGTCATCATTGCCAAAAAAGCAAATTTCATCGTTCAGGTAGATGGGGAACCTCTGGCAACTAAGAAGGATATAAAAATATAATCAGATTAACATCCATCCCTCAGGCTGTCTGGGCAAATAAGGAGCCAGTGCAAGCAGCAAGCTGAGGAAATGGACTGGTCATGAAACACCCTGTGTGCATGCACAAACATAATATTTGGTTTGGAAATTTTCCATTCCTGATCTCTTTGAATGTGAAATTGGGCTTCAGAGTTAAGTATTGGCTGGAATGTTTTTTTATTACTATTTTAAAAACACTATTTCTGGACAACATATTCTACTTCTGATTTGCAAAGAAAAGTTAGGAAATCTTCATTTGGCTTGCTTCTAAGCATGTCCTTGCTTTAAAAGATTAAACTCTCCCACTTTCTTGATTTGCTGTTTTCACTATCCATTTGCTGTCTCCAGTAGTTCTGATTTGAGGTAAAATAAGATTTTTTTAATCAGCTGTATGAATGTAGTCCATGGAGGACATCTGTTGACTCCAGCTCCAGTAATATGGTCCCTGATATAGTGGCATAGCAAAACCACACCACAGTATATCAACTTTAAGAGGAAAGGGTGGATGGAAAGGATGTAAGTGTGTATCCTCTGCCTGAATATTAAAACACAGCTGCTAGAGCTGCAATACCAGAGTGCATCTTTTATCCATTAAATGATCAGTGCACACTAAAAGTGAAACACAAAGCCTGTAAGCTGTCTACATCCTGTCCTTCAGGGTGGCCTCATCCACTAGGTAAATTTTAAGGAACTATGAAGAACTAATAATTTCGTCTTACTCAAAAGCAAAACAGCAATGTAAAACCAAAACAAAAACCACCCAGCATGTTTCTAAAGCTCTCTGTTTAAATCTGCTTCTCAGCGTGCATAGGATTTGGTTATATCATAAGCTATTTCTCAGTGTGATTCAGCTTAGGGCATTGGGTTGTGTGAGGCTTCAGGACTTTAACAAATCTGAAGGGAAAGACTGGAGGAACTTTGAAAGACTCCACATTTCCTCAGCTTCCTTCCCAGCTGGCCATTCAGATTTGCCAGGAGTGCTATGAAATAAGCTTTTTATCTCCATCACCAGTCCTGGGGGGTGCTGTGACTTTCCATAAGAAAACATCTGGGACCTTTAGGAACTGGCTCTGGGCCAGGGGCCATTCAATGGTGTCTCCAAAATGTCAGCAGGTCACTTTAACATGAAACAGCCCTGTGAAAACCCACCACTGCTGCTGGCTTTACTAGTTTAAGGCTGACTGGCTGTAGACCCTAATTTGCATTACTGTTTGTTGGGGCAGGCTACCAGGCTAGGACATTAATGAGGCAACTAGGAGGAGGTGGCACCACTTCTGTACATGTAGAACTTTATTCTCCAATGGTTTCACTCCAGCACCTTTCTCAGCAATAAATGTAGTGAAGATTCTTGTTCATGTTCCAAAAGCAACTTTAAATGGGGTGCTTTAAGCTGAGAATATTATCTCAGCTCCTGGAAAGGGTTAGACACAAACCTGACGTGGGTGATTGCCATCAAACTAAGCAACTGTGTTCAGCTTCTCCTGGATTTCTTTATATGAAACAGGGGATTCATAAAAGGAAATGCTACAGCCACACAGCCTCTTTTCTAACCAGGTGTAATGACTAAGTTTTTGCAGGCAAGCTGCACTTAAGGAATTAAAAACCAGATCATGGGTCAAATCCATCCCTAATGCAACTCCACCATCTTTAGTAGAAGATACACCTGTAAGAATCTGGCCCCATGTCTCTTACTCAGAAAGCAAAGCAAGATACCTTCTGCAACAGAATCAGTTGGAAAAAGGAGCCGGGGGAAAAAAAAAAAAAAATCTTATTTCCAACCCACATTAAAAATAATCGCTTTTTAGTTGCACAGTGGGGCAGAGAAAAACAGTCCTACTGCACACCAGAGTACAGCTCCCTCAGCCTGTCACACAGGGCAAAAAAAATGGCATAACCAAGGGGTCTTTTTCATCTCTGCTCAATTCTAAATAATAGAGGGAAGAAGAGAAAACACGTCTATATATCTCTATCTATATATCTGTATAAATATCTAGATATGCTTTCCTCTCTTCCCTGTATCTATAATCCATATTCATATATAGTTACCTATTTTTATGCTCCCTAGGTTGATTATGTGGCCAGTGTGAGATCTGGAGGTATTTATGAGAAATTTTGCACAAACACAGAGTGATTCAGAAAAAAGGATTATATTCCTTCTGTTTATTAGACTTGTTGCTTAAAAATAGCAAAATATGTCTGTTTTAAATGCCTGCTAGAGTTTTCACTGCTGTGTCGTGTTTTCTGTCTCAGCTTTTTCTTCCCATTTGCAAGTCTGTTGTGTACGTGAGCTCTACAGGAATGCAGAACAGCCACCTGAGGGAGAAAATTGCTAATCACTAAAAATTACTAATCATTCTTTCATACTAAACAAATCCCACTGAGAGGTTTTTAGTTACACAAAGGTAGGTTTTCTTTGTTCTTTCCTCTTCTCCCTCTTTCTCCAGGTAATGATACAGAGGTGCAAAATGCAGGATTTCACATCCTACTATGCATTAACGGAAGCATTTTCATGTGATAAGATCTAGGTCTGTATCCAAAAGTACAATAGACTGAAAATCTTCTAATGCATGCCACTAGCACTTCTCAACCAAAATGGCAGGGAAAGCTGTTCAGACAGTCATAAATAATCTTCCCAAGGTTATGCTTGGGAAGACTGTGGGCCCTGTGCAGTTGCTCCCTAAAAGAGTTTACAACCTAAACATATGAAGCAGAAGGTTGGAAAAAAAAGTTAGAATTTGATCTGCAATTCTTACAGCTAGGATTCCACTCAAGTTTGTAGTGTCAAGATCATGTGTTGGTCAGTTTTAGGCTTTCTCAGACTAATTTTAACCATTGCTCCCTTTCCCAAGGCTTCCAATGGGCTCCAGTGAAGCCTCCACAGAGCATCCTTTGTGTAAGAGGCCAGTGGTAACAACAGGTTTTCTCAAAGTGAATACAAGGACTGTGCCATAAAGCTGCTGTTTTATGGCCAAAACATGCTTCTGATAATATCGACCAGCAATAGCTACTGGCATCTATAGGAGACCACAGTGTTGGAATTAGGTAGGTTAGTACTAATTATGTTTATTCAGTCTAAGTAAAATACACTGTAGTTTACTGATTAGCACCCAAAATGGCACATTTAATAGGAGCAATATATTAATACAAATAACGGATTACTGCTAAGTGGGGTGCTTAACTGTCTACAGTTAATTTATACTTAATTAAGGTGCTCATTTACTTTGGTAATAGTATACATCCACCCAGCAGCTTTTTGAGATGAGGATTTCATCGTGCTTTAGAGAAGCTTAGGTACTGGGTCTTCTCTCATGTTATCTGACCATACCGGGATTAATGTGTTTGCAATAAGGAAAGATACCTTGACCAGGTAAGTTTCTCAATTCAGCTTTTCTTCATCTGACCATCTAACAACTAAAGCGTGGTAAAAATATAGTCTATTTAAATGTTCAAAAAACATGTAGATGAGGCCCTCAGTGATATGGTTTAGTGGTGGTGTTGGCAGTCCTGGAGTAATGGTTGGACTTGATGATCTTAAAAGTCTTTTATAACTAACTTGATTCTATGATTCAGTTTTATCATATCTTGTATTTGCTGAATCTTTCTTGTATCCATAACCAGGGCCGATACTCAACTAGTTTGTAAGACGTTTATTATGAGATCATAGGTTCATAAAACACAGAAGGTAATAGACACCTCTATGATGAAGCTCAAAATGATTAGGATACAGACCCAGCTCAACCCAAAAGAGTTATTATGATCCAAGATTAAAGTGTTTTGTCAGGGATTTGTTCTGACTGAAGTTCACACATACGTCCATCTGCTGACTCCTTGCTGTGTATTTCACCTGCAAATCAGGTGGAGACTATCTTCAGCTGGTTGAGCCTTTTAATTGCTCTGTTGAAAATAACTGAAAAAGAAGCAGACCAATGGAAAAAGATGTTGCGCTTATTACCTTAACCCACAGATGAGGTAACTTTCTGCTTTTAAGAGCAGTGGAGAGGCTATAAAAGAAGGAAAAGAGAGAGAAGGCACTTTTGTCACAAGTGAGCATCAAGGAATAATTTTAGACAGAAGAAGAACTTAGGTAAGAGTTATTGTGTAGGATGCTTTAATTTGCTTGGTTTGCAGTGAAAGAAGTTGTTTGAATTCTAATTTTTTCTTCATCCTTTTTGACAGTGGTTTTGCTTATCTTGGTCTGAGCCACATTTCTGGAGTGATCCTTGATTTCTAGGGAGCTATGGAGCTTTTTTTTGGTCTTTATCATGTAGGAGATAATGCTGTTCTGGTAGAATAGGCCAGGGGGAGCGAATAAGGTGTTAAAAAAGTTCATGGGTCAAAATAAAGACAGGGGGATGGTTTTTGCTTACCAATTAGCAAAACAAAACCAAAAATAATTTCCAATTTAAAAATAGAGATGAATTGTGAGAAACAAAAATGCCTTCTCTCCCCTCTTTTTCGCAGGCTCAACCTCACTCCTCTGTTCCTGACTCTTCTGCTTCCTCACTGCAGCTGGCACAGGGGCATGGGGAGCTGTGGTCAGTTTGTTACGCTCTACTACTTCTTCTGCTTGAACTTTTCACTTGCTGTAGCACAGGGTCCCTCCCATGGGGTACAATCCTTCAAAAAGTGCTCAAATGTGGGTCCTTTCCCATGGGCTGCAGTTCTTCATGAGTGCATGTGCCCCCCATAGGCTCTGGCTCCTGCTGGAAAGCCTGCCCTAGTGTGGCTATCAATGGGCTACAGCTTCCATCAGGCCACATCCCCCTGGTGCAGTGTGGGTAGCTGCTCCGATATTGTGCTTGAAGGGCTGTTGGGTGACAACCTACTACACCATTTTCTTCCCTATGGGTTCAGAGGAATCTCTGCTGGAATACCACCTCTCACTCCTTCACTGGCCTTGGTGTCTGCAGGGCTGTTCCTTTTGCATATTTTTCTCACTTCTCTCTATTATAATTGTTGTGCAGTATGTAATTAAATGTGTTTTCACAAAGGTGCCACCAGCATCAGTGATAGGCTCAGCTTTGGTTATTGGTGTATCCATTTTGGAGCTGGCTGTGTGCGACAAGGGTGGAGCTCCCAGCCACTTCTCATGGGGAGCACCCCTACAGCCCAAGTCCCACTACCAAAACCTTGCCATGTAGGCCAAATACCGCTGTCTTAATTTACAAGCTTTTTTCTTTTATTTTTTTTTTTTTGTGGTTGGAGAAAAATTCTTGAAGCATGCATGTGTATCTTCTGTACTTCTGCTTAACTAGGTTTATTGCATGCTCTCTGTAAGATTATTTTATCAGCTGTTTTTTCTTATTAGGTGTTCACACTAACAGGTATTTCTATGCAGTGAAATCTTATCAGTGTTCTGGGCCTTTTAAATCACTGGTCACTATGCCCTAACCCTAGATTTATGTGCTGAATAACCACATTGTTCGTTTATAAAGTCCTTGGCTTTTCTATAGCCTTGTCCCTATGATATTACTTGTGGACACAGTGGGCTGGATTGAAGACAGTGAAGTTAAAAGTGGTGATGTATGCAGCTATGTAACTGTGAGAAGGAATGTATTGATTCCACATACTTCCTTTTCTAACCTGCTGTAAGGTGTTTCATCATGTAGGACATCATGGAGATCTTATATTTATTACTTAACATACATTGAAAGGTCTGACTTCTCTTTCTTGCTGGCTTTCTAAATGGGAAAAGCTGTTGTTAACATGTCTTGTGTGTCAGAGATCAGGCTGTTCATGATAGCTTATGAAGCTTTGAACATATATAGTAATAGAGAGCAATGGCAAACTGTTATATTAATGTAGCTGAAGCACAAAAAGTGAAACTATTGACCTTGCTAGCTCTGCATCTGGGGCAAATGTTACTGTGGTGAATAGAGCAGCTTTCACTAGCATTAAACAGACATTGTTTTGAATTTTGATTTGTGTGTTTTGCTCTGGTACAGATAAATGTGAATGTCTGAGTGGGACTGAGCAAAACCCAAGGGATAATTGCAGTTTTGCACATGTCAGGGATGTTTTTAGTAACAACTTTACTTTTGGGCAAAGGGGCCGGTAATTAAATAGAAGCAAAAGTTATTTCTATGTGGTTTTAAGTCACTGGAAAAGCACGTTACCCAAATTCCTTTTCTGAAATAACGCCCTTTTAAATCAACCAAACAAAGCTTTTACTATGACCCTTGCCTGGCATGGCATTGGTACTCCCTGAACAGAACCGACAGGTATCCAATAGGTCATTCAGCACAGCCCTTGACCTCCCTCAGACAAAAGATCCTGTGAGTTACAATGGCTGGTTCCTGGAGCATACAAAAGACACTGCAAAAAGTATATGGCAAGAGATATTAAGTTTGTGTTGAGAGGTATGTAAGACCTACAGGGAGAAGCAAAGTGTTTAGCTGATTTCCATTCTTTTCATGCAAATCCAATACCAAAATCCACCTTTCAGGGCAGTGTATGAGAAGAAACAGTTTATCAATGAGCTTTTTTCAAGCTTAGTGATGTTACATGCCTAAGGCCCTCATTCCATAGGAGCAATTCCTGCCCCACAGCTGATTTACACTGTCTTTACACTGCACACAGGATCACATTTGCCTGTGCAGCTGCCACACCAGCAGGGGATCAAGAAGTTGGGAACAGAGGCACCAGTGCCATACTCATCTGGCCAACTGTAGGTCTGTGTGGCTTGCGTTGCTCAGTGGAGCCCAGGAAAGCTGCCCTTCCACAAAGGAAAGCCTGTGCACTCCAGCTCAGTGCTGTTTTCCAGGCCTGTGCAGAGTGTCTTGAAGCAGCTTTTTTCCACCCTTCAGGTGCGCAGCCTCCTCAGGGCACTGCAGTGTGGGAAGCGCTCTGGGGAAGCCCATGCTGTGGCCATTAGTGCTGCGCTGACAGCAGCCTCTGCAGATAACGAGAAGCCCTTGTGCCTTGCTGCTATTAAACTGCTGCTTTTTCACGAGAGGAATCCTGAATTCTTCCTCAGACCTAAACAAAAAAGTCAGCCTTTTATTCGTTTCATCATTATCTAGGGCTGCCACATTCAAATGATTCTCCAGCAGTCCCTTCATTTCCGAGTGCACACGTCGAGAAGGGATTGGAAGCCTTTTGATTAAGAATAAGAGGTGATGACACTACAACCAGTGCAGGGTTGTCATCATTACCATGTACCTGCACTTCCATAGAGCACTCGCTCTGGGTTGCCTCTGATATAAAGCTGCTGTACTCTGTGCCCTAATTGAATGGAACTATTTTATAAACACGCGTTCCCTGAATCCCAGAAAAGATCCTTTTAGAGGGGAAGATATGGGGAGGGTTGTGGGGAGGTGAGGAGCTAGATGGCCTCAGTTCCTGGCAGACCAATTTCTTCTGTGAGAGAGATTTCTTTGTTCCCTGCAAAACTGCTTGTCGTCTACAAGCAGATATCATGGGGTTTTTTCCCCCTGCAAGTCAAATGAATGATCTGACCACCCACTTTTAATCCTGTGATTTTCTGCTTTTGGCCTGGATTACAAGTCACCTATGGCCACCTTTAGTGTGTAGCAGGCTGCAAGTATACACAAGGCACCTAAGGGAAAGCATCCATTCCTCCCTGGCCTCATTTGTTAGCTGTTCATGTCTGGTAATTTAACTGTCTGATTCGGTCACAGTATTGACCTTTTGGTAGCAACACAGGGAAGAAACCTGCTGTCTACCCACCAGGATGCTCTCATCTGTCTCATGAGATTGTATTCATGTGTACATCCTAAACCCACACTGCTTATCATGGGAGCTGCACTGCAGATGACTTCTTAAGCAGCATCCCTCTTTTCAAGCTCTCTGTGCACATGCTCTGGAGTCTCCACTGGTGATTTACTGTTTTCCAGGTTAACTTTAAAGTGCTGATTTTGAC
Source organism: Psilopsiagon aymara (assembly GCA_024733675.1). Lineage (NCBI taxonomy): Eukaryota > Metazoa > Chordata > Aves > Psittaciformes > Psittacidae > Psilopsiagon > Psilopsiagon aymara. The sequence continues at coordinate 35,668 of JANRGW010038542.1, read as the reverse complement.
CCATATACCTGTACCGGCTATTTCTCTGTTCCCATGCAACGTAACTGCAGCTATAGTGGATAGAAATGCTATACCTGAGCCTCGAAGGCTGCAGGATCTGTGCTGGGCCAGTGCCTTCTTGGAAACTGGACCCCCAGTTGCAGTTCAGTAGTTAAACTAATCCTCTGCAATCTGTGTGTTTAAAAGTGAAAGGCTTTTATTGTTAAACAGGCTTTCCTTGGAGCCTACATTTTAGTAAGAATACTCTGAAACTGCTATATGAAACTATATTAATAGACAACAAAATTACAGCCAATTCCTGGCACTATTTCAATAGCTATGTATGAAATTTACTGCATAAGGGATGTTAAGTTAAAAGTGGTCAGAGGAGTTACTTTTATCTTGGCTTACATATAGCATTACATTTACACCTGAACACAGGGTGAATTATCATCCAGAGGAGTTGAGAAGGAATCTCTTTTCTCCAGGAATGGCAATTATATTTGATTAGGTACATGGGAGCTTTTTCCTCTCCTGGCCAAGGAGCTGAGGGCAGTGCTTTGAAGACACCCAGCCTCATGATCAAGGTGTAAAGCATAATGACAAATGTGAAGCTCCTGCAGGGTCAGAGTCAGCTACAATAGTTCAGGGGAGAGGGCATCGGACTGGGACTTAAGAGGCTTGACTTCACTGCCCTGTTCCTCCACTGGGCTGCAGGACAAATCACTTCCTTTCTGTGCCACAGTTTCCTTATCTGTGAAATGGTGGTAATGAGCCTTTCTTCTTCATTTCTCTTTGTAATCGCTCCAAGAGCTGCAGGTAAAACACACTATACAAGCACTTGGTATTACTGTGTTTGATTTCTGGGATTTTTCTGTGTGATATCCTAACGCAAGGAGTTGTTTCAGATTTGCACACATAAGCTCAAGGACTGTGGTGTTTGTCATCCTGCTGTTAACAGCTCTTCCCTGAAATCATTTGGATGTACAGAGAGTACTCTGGTATTGTTTTTGTTAGGATATCTGCAGCCTGAAATCTTAGTGTAACAGGATTTGTTAGTCAAGCATAGCCCTCAAACAAAAGCACACAGAGGATGTGCCTTTTCAGATGCTTTCCTCTGCACAACGAAAACCCCATCCTTTTGCCTCTGGTCTCTGCTGGTCCCCTGTTGAGAGGCCGCCTTGCCTGTGGTCATCAACACTTTGCCAACATTGGGGGAGGAGGAAAAAAGAAATCTCTTGACATGTGTAGTAACCTAACCCTCATTCCAAATGTGTTTGCTTAAGAATTGCTGAGGGTTCCCTCCTTCCCTTCCCTGTCACTTCTCCCCTCAACCTTTGTTTCAGGATGGGAGGAGGCTGCTGGAGGGGTAGGGGGTTTCTGTGGTGGTGCCTGCTGTGATCTGGGCCCTCTTTGTTTGCCAACATGTGCAGAGTCCTTTCCACCATCTTCTCTTACTAATGAAATACGTTGGGATGAAGAGTCCTAATTGTGAGGTGATATCCCACTGAGTGTCAGAGCAGGCAGGGTGTGCATGATGCTCTTTAGTATGGGTCATTGGAAGTGATAGATGCAAAAGTATGGTAGATTAGTTCCTGCTGAAACCTGAGAAGCTGCCTGTATTGGTGAATGTCACCCAGTGCTCAGCAAATGCATTCAAATGGAATCACTGAAATCTTGGGTTTCAGCCCTAAGTGACCACTACAGGCAACAGTAGTTCCTGCCTGTGGAATAAACATTTGCTAAACACACTTTAGCATAATAACACTTTGTGCAGCAAGCAATCACTCACCACTCTCTGCCTCTTCTTGCTGTTGTGACAATCCAAATGCTACCCAGACAGCAGTCTTGCCTTGAAGTGTTTTGCTAACAAATTGCTTAACTTCCCTGACCAGAAGTCATGGTGCAATGTTTGCATGTTGAATGTATTTAAGTTTGCTGATTTTCTCATATCTACTCCCTGGACCTGGAGAGCAGGGCACTGATGGGAGATTCAGGATGTCCAGCCTTTCCAGTAGTATAATATGCAGATAGTGCTTGGTGCTGTCAGTGACCTGAACTATGAAATGACTTGTCCAAGGCCACACATTTCCTCTCCTACACCTCTACTGCTCATCTGCTAAATTCCAATAGCATTTTGGGGTAGGAACCATACAGTATTGATTGTTTATCCCAGTTTGTGGGATATGAAATCTCACTCTAATACTAGGTTTTTTTAGTGGTAAATTGATTTTGAGGAGGTCCAATGGGTGTCCCTTTTCTTGACAGAAAACATCGCTTGCAGAGTGAGGACTGTAGCCAAGTCTCTAGACCCCTGGCCCGTTACATCATCTGCAATGAGAAGGTCTACATGCTGCATCCCTGGCAGCATTTAAGACCAGGTTAGACAGAGCCTTGGGCAAGATGGTTGAGGGTGAGGCGTCCTTGCCTATGGCATGGGAGTTGGAACTAGATAATCTGAAGGTCCTTTCCAAACATTCTATGATTGTCGCTCCATGATGCATATATGCAAGGGGACTGCTCACAGTAACAGATAAAAGGGTCTGCTTTGTAAAAATAAAACTATCTGTAAAACACTTTAGAACAAAGTGTGGACAAAAGACAATGTTATGACTTCAGTGTTATATGCAAAAGATACAGAAGATACGAAAATGGATATATGCTTCTCTTGCATTTCGTCAGGCTTTTCTGCAGTATTTAACTCTGGAATCAAATGTCTTCTCCTGTTTTCAAAATTTATAGAGCCAACCATGAAATTAGGGATGGAAATAAGGAAGCATTTGTCTTTGACACTAGAATTAATTAAACTAATATTACATTGATCTCTACAGCATCTGTTCCACTTGTATGCAGAAATGTTAGTGTGCGCTATGGGGCCATTTCGTACTGGTGGAATTGGATGCTGTGATCAGCCATATGCTGATAAAATTATTCTTTTGTCAGCATGTCTGCCTGGAATTGCTTCAGGAGCTGGAAACATTCAAAGCAGCAACGTTCAATGCTGAGTGCTTAAGATTGCTGATGTGAAAGGGACTTTTGGTCTAATTCTATGCTCCATATACACCTCATACTTCACGTATAGGTTGGTAAGCCTGTTCCTGTGTAAGCGTGTAAAAGTGGGCTTTTCAAGCACTTGAGTTTTGAGACCAAACTTTCAAAATTTGTTTACTGACTGGGGTATCATGTCTTTGCAAAGCTCCATCCAACTCTGATCCGTTAAATCTGGTAGTTCTGTTGTCTCTTTAGGGGGATTGGGTCAGACCCCAGAGAAGTCAGGATAGAAGAAAGCTGGCGTAATAACCCTGCTGTCTATGTCAGGTGGAAGGTATAGTTAATCAGGTTTGTTGGATGGTCCTTGGAAGCCTGTGTCAGGCTTGTGCAAGTTATAGATAGATCAGTCACAGGCACCAAATTCCATCAGAATATAAAGACGTGCGTGGCAAATGACAGAGCTGCAGTCATGCTTTGCCTTCCTGTATGGTTTGCATCCAGAATTTGCAATGAGTCCCTGTTTCACTGTGCACAAAGAATGTGAGATTTGTCAGGGGCTGGGAGAACTGGAAAGAGGCATTGCAGTGGTTTGTAGGGTGATGATAGAGGAATTGTCTCAGTCCTGAGGTTACCTGCCTTCCTTCCAGTGTGGTCAGCATTGCATGTGAAGCCCTATAAGGATTAAAAATTGAAAAATTATGACGGGCCAAATCCATTCGTGGGCAAAGATACCCTGAAGGTGAGCAGAGCTTTGTGTGACTGGGTACTCTGGGCACTGTCCGTATCTGTAATTAGTCCCTAAATATGCACCTGAAACACAGCTGTTGCAAGATTCTTTTTTTTTTTTTTTTTTTAAATTGGCTGTTTAAACATAGTGCTGTGTTGGAAAATTTTCTTTTCGTAGTTTCTGTTTACACTTGAAAGCAATTCTCTTCAAGCCTTGAGAAGGATGTAATTATTTGCTTTTACAATTAAAGCCACAAAAGCAGCCAGCTATTGTTGCATGCTCTTCGAAAACATGCTGTTGCTTTTGATGACTGTGATATTATTAATCAGTTAATCATCATCAGTGGATTAAAACAAAATTGCCCAAGTAAACACAAATTCCTTCTCTTTAAAGAATTCATCTGAACATTTCTGAGTTTGCATGTGTGGTGTTGAGCACTGGTTGGGGCTGTGCTGTACCTTCATGCACAACTGCCACGCTTTCACACGCAATGTGCGCAGGACAACCTGCAGCTCTGAAAGCGTACAAGCCCATGAAAGGTTGATGCTTTGTAACAATTCCATCAGATGTCACCACAAGGTATTTGTCTTTCAGCAGTGGCCAGCTAAGTGATTAGCTGACACAGCTAGTCCCTGTATGGGTCACTGGCAAAACAGGTTCAAAAATTTAAGACATTTGGTCCAACTCCTCCTGAATGTCTTGCCTGCTTCATTCAGCTATCAGCTCAGTTGTCACATGTAGGCAAAATAATACATGCTGGCACTTAAACCAAGCTGTTTAAAAGTAGTTGATTAGCCCATGGTGGGCAGAAATACTGAATTTTGTTTGTCTGGAAGGGGAATTATTTTTGGCCTTCCTAGGGTTGTTTACTGCTTCTGTTAGAGTAGAAAGGAAAGCAGACCCATCTTCCATGCTGAGCACTTGTACCTGTGCTACCTGATAACTCTATTAAGTTTCTTCACTCTGCTTCCATTTTGCATCCTATTTCACCGTTATAGGAAAACCCCCATCAGCCCATGAAGCTGGTTTTAACAGATACAAAATTTCTGTCTCCAGAATTGTAGCTATCAGAATTCCCACTGAAATAAGAAATTTATTTTCATCCAGTTACATTTCAGACTTGCTCCTCCTTTCTCCTTCACTCAAGGAGGATTCGTGAGAACTATAAAAAATAGATTGTTAGTTAAAAAATAAAAAATATAGTAATGTCCAACCCTGTAGATAGGAAACATAAATGAGTGCTATGATTGCAAGCTGTAACAGGCCATAAAAACTAATGCCCGAGGATGGTAATAAGAAGTACTGAAGAGCTATATTGGAGTTGGTAGCTTAAGAAATGGACAGTCTGTTCTTGTTAAAGCACAAGCAAAAAGCTGATCTGCTTTTCTCAATTAAAACTTCATTTGGCACTTATGAGGGCTAAAAGTTGCTTTTTTTTTAACACTTCTCTTTTTATTTTTTTCTTTTTTTCTGAGGATTACCCTAATGACATGCTACATCAAAGTTTCCTAAGGATCTGGTTTCTTGAATTGCCTCCCCTGCACTCAATGCATGTGATTCTCGATTCTCTCTTGAAGTGGTAATGGCTGGTGATGAAACCTAAGGGATGGGTGCAAGGTGATCCTGCTGGCCAAAAAAGTTGCATAGATGGAGGAAGCTAAAGAGCAGTTTTCATGAAATGTAAAAGAGGAAAGTGTGACTGAAAGTCAGAGGATATATTTAGATAGAACAGGATCATAACCTATGTTTAGTTTCCATGGTGTCAAAGTCTTAGCTAAACCCTCATATCATAAAAATGAAGGTAGAGAGAAATGTAATACTTTCAATTTTGATTATGTGTCAGAGGGGCAGTAGGACTTTCAGAGCTTGTCAACAGCCGAAACAGTAGTAGCATTCCTTTGTAGAAGTCAGTACACAAAAGATACTACTCAGTTGACCACAAATACAAATGTTGACGTAGTAGGCAAAGAATATTTTGTAGTCTGTGTGTAAAGGATTTTACACAACTTACAGTGGTGGGCTTAAAGAACCCCAAAAAAGTCACATGTTCTTATAATATTAAGGTTTGACTTGAGGCTGGGAAAGCTATTCAGAGCCTGAATGCAAAATGTTCTTCTGTGTCAAATGTCTGAAAAAGACATACAGCATCCCAATGAGAAGCATGGCAGAGTAAAATATATCTGCCACTCCTCGACCCACCCCTCCAGCCCTCATTTAACACCACTTTTTTTTTTCACCACAAATCTTACTGAAAATAAGCGGGTGTATTTCAATGTACCTATTTTTTTTTTTCCTATAAAGAGTGGGAAACCCATGAAATTCACCCTTTTTTTTGGGGGGGAGGGGGGGCCTTGTTTGGGTTTTTTTGGTTGGTTGTTGGTTTGGGGTTTTTTTAACCTGAAGAGGAGGAGAAAATTTATGAGGGCACATTACTGCTTCAAGACTGCCTAGACTCCTTGAAGTTTTGCAAGTCTATGGATGCCAGCAATTCTGCAATAACAAGCCACGGCTCTGCACTCAGGCTAATTACTGGTGAAGTCAAAGGGAGACAGATTATTTCCTGCCAGCAAGAGCTTGAGCTGCAGCAGAATGTATTCTGCATGCAGAACCATTTGCGTGAGTTTCGCTGTTTTCCATCCTGAATGCTGAAATCGAGGCAGCGCAGAAATGAAGCAGTTTGACAGAGGCTGGAGAGAAAGGAGCAGGCTACCAGAGAAAAAAGGTGGTGCTGGTGACTCCCAAGATATTATATATTCATCAATTGGCAGATTGCTCTGTCCTACCAGCATGCACTGCAAGAAAAATTAAGTACCTAAATAAGGTGGTTTTGAAAAGACTTTTTTTAGCCCCTCCCTCGGCTGTTTTTTTTTGTAGATGAAAACATGGGATGCTAGCCAAAACTATGTACTCCTGTAATGGCCAAATGTGATGCAAGCACCATTGCTAATAAGGACAGGATCTGGCCCGGTATGTTTGTCCTGCGCTCTTCCCTCTGATCTATACTCCTTGATGCTGGATCAGATGTTACTCTCCACTGTTCAGAAAACAGGTATGTTCACATGACAAGCTCTAAAACTCACTGAATTGGTAACTGGGAAGGGGTAGAGGAGAAAGTCCTGTGTCTGGCACTCTTGCTAAATTCTTGAAGAAAAATTCCAGTTTCACACACATTTAAATTTTTACTGCCAAGTTAAACCCTTGCACAAAAAAAAAGGAAAAATCTTACAATGGAAACGCTGACAGGTCCTTCCTCAACTATAGTAGCAATAGCAGCCTCTGCCATAATAAAGATGTTGCATGTTATCAATAATCCTCTTTTTGCCTGAATCCCTGTCTTTCTAAAGAGAAAAGGCTTACTGACTGGGCAAATCTATTTAGAAATTTTGTCTTTGCACAAGTGGAACATACTGACAATGCCGGGGAGATCTAGGTAGGCAGTTGTCTGCGTGCAAGCAGCAGTCTGAGTGTCAAAGCAGGGCACTTAAATTTTCTCTCATTCTTCTAAAAGAGGGTGTAGGGGGAATTAAGGAGGAAAAAAAAACCCTTCCTTTGAACAAGGCAGGGTCAGAGGAGTTACAAAAGGTTGAGTAAACTGTCACAGTTGGCTCATTGAAGAGTTTTGAAGGGCTTTCACACACTATTCACCACTGGACAGTTATCTGAACTGGGAACGAGAGTGTGCATGTATTTCTACTGTAAGGAAGCATGTGTACCACAACATCCTTAGCTGATAAGGATAGCTTTTCCTGGGGTTTGATGGTACTTTGCTTTGAATGAAATGATGGAGGGTTTTAAGCTGGAAGGAAAAGCGATAAGATCTTGAGGAGGACACTCGCTTTTTCCCCTGGATGGCATTTTGAAAGGATGTTTTTCTTTGAATATTCTGTGGTGGATTTCACCTCAGTTCACTTCTAAGCAAGTCTTACAGAGAAGATGATGAATTTATTTCATCAACAGCATAAAGTGGCAAAAATGCTGAAGTCCTGTCGTTTGCTGTCTTCTTATATTAGTGATATTCCAGTATAAACTGGACTTTTTCCTTGTGCTCCTTAATGTTCCCATATGCTTGCAGCTGAGCAGTAACAGAGAATTCTCCTTTTTCCCCAGATCCTTGGCCCATTTTCTAGCACGTTAGAGAATAAAGCTACCTGGATATTTATTAAGTGACCATGTTCCTGTGAGGATCAAAACAGTGTGATTTTTATTTTTTTTTCCTCTTTTCTGCAGTTACTTTTCACAATTTGTCTGCACACATACAAACACTGAGCTGCTGTACTACAAGTTACCACATTAACGCTGCTGGCAGACTTTTAGTGCAGCTCTTCACAAACCTTTCTGTATGTAGGCTCCTTATGGAAACGCTGAGCAGTTGATGAGAAGAATGTTTCACTCTTGTTGTTGGGGTTGTTGAAACAATGGAGCACGTGTAGATTGAAAAAAGGGTGCCCTGACATGGCATGTAGTCACACATGGCTGTGTCTACATGGCTGTAGACACAGCTCCAGTAACGGTAAGATGGCTGTTTGTGTAGAGGTGAGGATGTATACTTTTGGCTTTGCTTCTCTTTTTCTGGTAGCCACTCTGTTTTGCAAATCCTACAAGTGCTTCACAACAAAGTACTTTATGTATTAGTATACCTTGGGCAGGATACTTTCTTTTAAGAGCTCACTGTTGTCCTATCAATGTTTGATTTCAGGCCAATGATGAATGGTTTTGAAAATCCCCCTCTGAACTTTTATGGCTGTTCTGTATTACATGGATGTAAAATTTTCTACTTCTTATACCAGAAGGCTAAATTTTACTCAAAGCAGAACAGCAAGCATCACACTGCTCTTGTCAAAATAGCTTACAACATGCAACCGTTAAGTAGGTCACTTATGTGAATGGGATACTCTATAAGCACCATGTTTACGACAAAAGTCTCATGAGCCAGTCCCCTATGGTGCACACATTAAAGTCTGCCGGTCTGCTTCAATTATAAAATCATAGAATAGTTAGGGTTGGAAAGGACCTTAAGATCATGTAGTTCCAACCCCCCTGCCATGGGCAGGGACACCTCACACTAAAATATGTCACCCAAGGCTCAGTCCAGCAAAGCCTTGAACACTGCCAGGGATGGAGCATTCACAACTTCCCTGGGCATCGCTTTCCAGTACCTCACCACCCTTACGGTAAAGAACTTCGTCTTTATAACCAATCTAAACTTCCCCTTTTTAAGTTTGAACCTGTTACCCCTTGTCCTATCACTACAGTCCCTAATGAAGAGTCCCTGCCCAGCATCCCTGTAGCCCCCTTCCAAATACTGGAAGGCTGCTAAAAGGTCTCCACACAGCCTTCTCTTCTCCATGTTAAACAGCCCCAACTTTCTCATCCTACCTTCATACGGGAGGTGTTCCAACTCCCTGATCATCTCCATGGTGGTCACGCTCCTTTTGATGCAGCCCAGGATACGGTTGGCTTTCTGGGCTGCAAGTGCACACTGCCGGCTCATGCTCGTTTTTCCATAGACCAACACCCCCAAGTCCTTCTGTGCAGGGCTGCTCTGAATCTCTTCTCTGCCCAACCTGTACCTGTGCCTGGGATTGCTCCCACCCAGCTGTAGGACCTTGCACTCAGCATGCTTAAACCATCAGGTTGGCATCAGCCCACCTCACAAGCGTGTCAAGGTCCCTCTGGATGGCATTCCTTCCCTCCAGCGGATTGACCTAACCACCCAGCTTGGTGTCATTGGCAAACTTGCTGAGGGCGCACTCAATCCCACTGTCCATGTCACCAACAAAGATGTTGAACAAGACTGGTCCCAACACCAATCCCTGGGGGACACCACTCGTTAGTGGCCTTCAGCTGGACATTGAGCACAACTCTTTGTGTGCAGCCATCCAGCCAGTTCTTTATCCACCAAGTGATCCACCTATCAATTTGATGTCTCTCCAATTTAGGGACAAGGCTGTCTAAACATGTCTTTGGTTTAAATGGAGATGGATCACGGCATATGCATCATGTATAAACTATGGATAAACTTTTTTCCACAAGTGCTTACTGAAGTAACTGGGGCTGTCACAAAAGTCCAAAATTAGTTGTATAAGTTCACTTTCAATCTTCACAAGCCATCTGAATGATCCAGACATACTCCTCTAGAAAATGCAGGGGAGAGGAAGAATGCATGTGGCAGCATCAGCCTGGGGCATCACTGAACTGTTCAAATCTTTCAGGTGACCTGACTCTGATCCCCTTAGCAACTTTTAAGAGACACAGTTGTTTTTTACGTTTCTGCCTTCATTTTCCTCTGGCTTTGGCAGATCTGCTCAAAGTTATGGGGAAGATGATAAATATAAAATTCCTAACTAAAGCAAGGAAATACTGAAAGTTGTGCTGGAGAGGCTGTAATTTGGGCAACTCTCTGCTGACTGCTTTTGCTAATGGAGCACATTGCAACCAGCGGCCCCACACTGGGAAAGGAGTCACAGTTATGGGCCCAGGAGCTGTTAAGCTTCTCTTCCAGTGCTGTGCCTTTTGTCAGCACTGGAGAATCTCTCTCCATGTGCAGTGAAATTCCATCTAAGGAAGAGTATGATCCAACATGTTTAAGTTTAGCTTTGACATGGCATATGTGAGAGAACCTTTGACTACAAGGACACAGGAAAGTGCTTCCTGGAGGAGTCATCCAGCTGAAATCCCAGTGCTGAGTTTGCTTCTCTCTGAGTTTTGAAGGCTGTGACTATTGTTAGGAAGCGCCTTTGGATTCCAACAACACTTCTTCTCCATGAGGACAGAAGTCAGGCTTGGGTGGCTAGTCAAGAGACCAACTGTGAAAGTAAAGTCTCCAACTGTATTTCATTGGAAAACCTTAAAGGAGACAGTGTCATCATTAATTGAAAATCATTTACAGTGCTGATAACATGACACAGAGAAAGGATTGGCACTGAGAAAGGTTTGTTCTTCAGGGACAAGTTCTTCTACAGTTCTCATTAAAGAAATTGTGTTGTTCTGGAGAACTGTTATTCAACCGTAAAGTACAACATTTTCAAGTGATTGGGGGAAAACAAACAAACAAACAAACAACAAGCACCAGAAAAAAAAAATAGCCCTCTTTGCCCTTTGTATAATTGCATCTGTTCACAGTCTGGTCAGTCAATCTAAGGTAGAAATGTTCTACAATGAACAGAACTGAATATGACCAGACTGCCTGGCGGTACACTCTGCAACTATTAAATTTTTAAGGGGCAGGAGATGCATATGGATTTATCTCCCTGAATATCCCGGGTTATCTCATTTCAGCCAGCATAAAAAGGGTGAAAATCTATGTGCCTTATTAGATGCTCTGTATATACCTTCCAGACTAGATCCTTACCCATCATTTAGTTGTAGCTCCTCCTACTGGCAGTACAGGTTTTATACAGCTCTACCTTTTGCCCTTGCTCTTTGCATAATGCTGAAAAATATGCTTAAAACAACTCTTCTAGTTAAGGTGTAAATTAATCGTGATTTTATTCCTCTTGCCTGGACTAAGATACTTCACTTCCAGAAGCACCCTTTAAATCTGTGTATGGGAACCCTGGGTGCTATCACCACAAATACCGTGTGTGTGATATGTTACAGAGCTGGAATGGGTGACCAAGATCTTCATTAGATGGCAGATTTCCACATTAAAATGAATATTAGCAATTTCAGCCTCAAAAACACTTCTTCTGAGAACAGTTAAAAGGCACTGAGAGCAATAAAATATTAATCATTGGCAGTTTTAAGAAGGTAAAAGCATTTCCCAGGGGGCATCTTGTGGTGCTACAGCCTTGCCTTATGCATGGTTTCCTACCTCTCACTTCCTTCCTCATTAGGTTGGCATTGGGATAAAAGAGCAGAATGGGTCAGGAGGTCCCGTTCCAAGTAATTAGAGAGTTGCCTCTTTTATCTAAGTGTACCTTGTTAAAGTATATCAGTGTCAGACAGGTTAATTGGAACTTTAATACATAATTGATGCTAATTTATGGCCCTTTTTGTTCCAGGATGCTCATGCAGACCCCAAAGTCAGGATACAGTTTTCTTGTTATTAATCATATACTGAAAACCAATATCCTGTAGGGAGGAGACCCACAACTTATTACAGTTGCATAGCTTTTCTGCTCCTAAACCCCTTGGTTCACTACTGTTTCATGTTTTTTTAAAAAGCTCCTGCTTAGCCTCAGCATAAAATAAATGTAAATGTTTATTTTTGCTTTCACCACTCAGCCTGCCCAGCTCAATGGAAATATGCTACTGTGAGATGGGTAGGACTCCAGCTTTGTAGCTGACATTATTGTTCTCACAGAATGCTCTTCCTCCTCAAATTGACAAAAATATCCATGAAGAGAGAAGTAAATGCTATCACTGCCCTTTAATGAATTTAAAGGGTGGTCTCAGGACTGTGCATTACTTTTCCTGGAAGAAAAGCACTCCTGAGAAGAAAGCACCTAGGAAAGGCAAATGAGGGCTCACTACTTGTGTACCGTTGGAGCATGTTTTCACGCTCTGAGGTTTGGACTGCCCAATGCAGATAGGGTAGGGCTGGGGGATGATGGGACAGCAGCTTTCCCTGAAGGGCAGTATTTATTGTAGCTGGAGAATTGAGCTTCTCCTGGTGGCGTTTCATCTGAGGCACCTGGAAGCCTGAAAGTTTTTCCTTCAACCCACAGTGACCAAGAAGTGTGGGTCAATCTGCAGTTAACATGTAAGATTGGGAGCTGCTTAAGAAACTCACAGAAGATTCAGAATAGCTGATTCATTTTCCTTTGGTCTGCACATCTCAGATACAGTGTCTATGGGCTTTCAGTGCTTGTGCAGGCAAAATCTGAGGAGTACTTTTACTTCTGTCAGTTTAGCTGAGATTTTAGTCAGATTGTCTCTTAAAACGGTTCTTCTAGCACGTAAGTATAGAAGGGGTTGCACAGATAATATAGTGTTATGAGATGTCTCTTCTTAAACATATCTAAAAATAGTGCCATTTCTGAGGTTACTAATGGTCTTGCAAGTACATTGGAAGCAAACTTGCTCCTGTACATTACTATATATTTGAACTGCTTCCAATATACTGGTTCCTCCTTTAATTTGCCCCTGGGTTCATTTTGTTCTCTGGAAACCAGATGTGGCATAACATTATAACATACCTGTAGTAGGTTATGCTGGAACATGACACAACATGTGTCAAGTTTCTTTTGAACCTTTCTGAGATCAGATAGCAGTCAAAAGGAGGTCATTTTAATTATCAATGATTAATTAATTAGATGATTGTTGGACAGACGAATCCAAAGATTATATAGCACCCTCGATCAGTGTCTGTAACAGAAAAAAAAAAAAAAAAAAAGAAAAATTTTTAGTTGAATGAATGGAAAGATTGGTGTTCAAAATTTCAGCTACTCATGTGACACTTGTATAGCATTTCAGAGGGTTGAAAGTGATGAGGTTTAGTAGCAGCTCTGGGTACAATCTCATGAACAGTGGCAAATAATTAGGGAACACTCTTCATTTTAGCAATTACTTCTTGATTGAAATATATTCCTGCCCTATTTTGGTTTTAAGGTGTCCAAACTGAAGTGGTTTTATTCATACTGCTATTTATGGATTGAGCGCTGTGCAAGGCTGGTATGTGCTAGCAGTACTTGCCCAGTTATTCTGCTGCTTGCAGGATTCTCTGCTGGAGCTGCTAGCCAGTTTGGCTAGCAAGTTGTAGGACAGAGTGATCCTGATCAAATAAAAGGCAGCGCTGGTCACAGAAGGCAAGGCACGGGCATTGGAATGGAGAAGTTGTGGCAGCAGAAAAATTCTTTTGGTCAGATCTGCTTGTTTTGACAATGCATTGTGTTCTTCAGCTCTGTATATGACAGGGCCCTGAAGGCCACCAACAGTCCTTGCTGGCCCTGAGCAGGCCGGTGACCCCATTTCAGCCCTGTGTGTACACGAAATATTGTGCACAACTAAAGTGTGGCCGAATTTTGATATAAGATCAGTGCCTTTGATAGGACAACCTTTTGGAGACCAGTTTACTTGGGGAGGAGCTAAGGTGATGTTAACACTTTGCTTTCTTCAGTATTTTAGCACATGAAACATTCATGTTAGATGAAGGTCTACTACTGCCACAGGTGCAGTGCAGTTCATGATGAGAAGCAGAGTGAGAAAAGCCTGGAGGTCAATCTATGGATCCAATCAGGTACAGAAAATACAGAAATACCGGTGAGCTCTAGCTGCTGCAAAGTGACAAGGAGTTTGGGCCTTGCCGTACAACTTCAGTACAGTCAGTGCCCACTCAACAGAAATTGTGTTGGCAACTGTGGAAGGGGGAAAGAGGAAAGAGGGTTTGACAAGCTGATCAGGCTAATTGTTGCCTGGATGGCTCCATGGGCCAGAGCTTAACATATGAGTCTCTATGTGACTATAACCACCTGAACTAGCTTCCTTGCACTTGATGCCTTTTTGGGTGTCAGGCTTTACAAGGTAAATCTCGTCACAAAATTTTGGGAGCTCTAGGTAGGATAGCATCTCAAGCAGTCCTGATAACTGACATGATGTTACACTGATATGATGTTGCATGTATTTTGCTATATAGCTTTTCAAACGTGGCACAGATTGGGTGGCCTTGGCAAATTAAAGATGCAGCTCAATAATCATGGGTTGGTTGGTTGGGGGTTTTTTTTATATTACATAAGGAATAATATGAGTATCTAGAAGCATATTTTCCAAGGAGGGTGAGACTGAGACAAACACCATAAAAACTGAAGCAATCCTGAGGCCATAAGAACTGCATTAAAACCTCCCTTGGCTTTTTCTCTCCTTATTCTTTCCTGTCCAAGGATTCCACAAGAGGACTGAGTGGAATCGATTAACCTCACAGAAACTCCAGCAAGACTTAATATTCTCAAAGCAAGGTCACCAGGTTTCAGTCTGTGCCAGCACTCACTGTCCTGAGGTATTGAAGACTGGGGAGCTGAAAGTGAACCTTGGTCTCTAGCAAAGGAACTAGGGAAATCTGCCAAAAGATTTGAATAGAAATTGATGTGGCAGTAATTTTTTCTTTTTTTGGAAGTTGCTTCTGTTTTCAGGACTGTGCTCACCTCAGAAAGGAGGCTGGGGAATAATGTTTCACACAGCTGATTGCTACAGCTCTGGTGGCTCAAAATAAACAGAATGGGGAAGGCAGCAAGTGCATTAGGGCAGGGGAAATAAAGAAGCATTTCTAACCTCTCACAGCAATAGGCGGCAGGGCACATAATGAGCTCTGCACTAGTGTGAACTAAAGGAGTTTTTTCTTTCCCTACTTCCCTCCTGATGCCACATCTACCCATGCCCCATGGGGAGCAGTCAGCCAGGGTGAGCAGCAGATAACCCTATCTTATTAAGTGCAGGGTCTGTGATTTTGGGAGTTTTATTGGATTTGATTGGAGGATTTTATTCTTCCTAACAGGTGGCTGAGAAACCTACAGGCCATCAACTTGGATGGAGTTGACTAGGGTTTTATTAAATTTGGGCCAGAAATTGTCCCTTATCTTCATTGTAAATGCAGCATGACTTCTCGGGTGAGTAGCCAGTGCTAGAGTAAATAGCCCTTAAGGAAAACAAAGTCCCTGTTTGCCTGTAAATGTCTGCAGGAACTAAAAGCAAGTGAATCAGGAGTTGTCTGGCATACTCACAAATTTGTGTCTATACAGTCATGGGCTTGGCATGACAGACAGGCTGGTGAGGGGAATTTCCTTCCTCTCAGACATTTCTCGGCTCTTGTTGAGACTGCCTCCTTGTTCCTACTGCTTTTTGCACTGTACCTACTCCTTTGCTTCAAATGAATAAAGATAACAAAAATATTACTGACTCACGAGCCACTTTAAGACGAAGAGTGTACAAAAAGTACCTCAAGGTAACCTGTTTCTGACCAACATCTCAAGGCCACTGGGTTTTATTTTTATTTTTAAAGAGAATGTAGAAAAAGGGATTTTCATTATTAATAAACAGTTGACTTCAGCAGTGGCAGAAAAAAACTGGCTAATCAGAGCTTCCTCAGAAGAGCCACCAAAATTTGGGAAGGGCACCACTGTTGGTATCAGGAAGGCAGCTTCTTCTATGGTTTCATCACCCAGTAGAAACACTTCTCAAAATGCAGAATACTCTCCTGCCTGATCCCCAGCCCTGAATGCAGCCTTGCAGCCTTTCTCAACTGTTGCTCTGCCTATGGAGATCCTTAAATGTTTTGATTTTTTTCCCTCAGGGATACTTAAATTATGAGGCTGTGTTTGCCACATACAGCGGAAGCTGCTTGAATTTTAAGTTACACTTGAATTAGAAAGTACAAGGTTAAA
>JANRGW010038542.1:0-19554 GCA_024733675.1 Psilopsiagon aymara | reverse complement strand
AATTTTAAGTTACACTTTAATTACAAATTACAATTTTAAATTACATACAAACCAGCTGGGGCTGGGGGGGGGGGGGGGGGTGGAATTTGAGGGGCTTTTTTGGGTTGGGTTGGCTTTTGGTTGTTTTGGTTTGGGTTTTTTTTGGCATTATTTTCCTGGTCACAATCCAGTGGATGCTTCTGTTTGAACTGTCCTGCTTATCTGTTGCAATATATTGGTTCTGATGGGCTCTGATTGCACTGCCAATGCTAAAGGCATCTGAAACTGTTTTTTGCTTTAGTGTGAAATGATGATGTGTGACTCGGCTTTGTAACTCTAAAATATTCAGGAGTAATACATCACCCCTTCAAAGATGTTCACGTTAAATCAGTAGAGATGTACTTTAATGCAGACTTGCATGTTTCTGTTGTAGGTATTGTTGCATGTGCTGCACAGCAGTGGTTTTAAAATCTTACTCATCAAAAAGAGATTAATAGGATTGGGGCTTATTAAATCTATATTGACAAGCTTAGGCTATAAGTACTTTAGGCTATAAATACCTATGACTGCTCAGTTCCAAAATCAAATGTATCTTGAAGACATTCCCAGGAAATACTTAGTGATACACTATAGAAGCCTCATGCTCCCTCAAGGTGCCAAGTACCCAAAAGAATTTGTAGTTCCTGTATTGCAGACCTAAAGTTGAGGCGTAGAATTACATTTCACAGAAGTCCCTGTAAATGCACCATTAAGTCTATGTACCTAGTTACTGCAAGAGGAAGAAAACGTTTTTGGTGGCATTTGCTTAAATGGGAGCCGTTGCCGAGCTCTGAGCCTGGAGCTCCCTTTAGCGGACCGATGAGTGTAGTGCAGCTCATCTTGTTTGGCTCCTGGCGACTTCGCATCGCAGCAGCTTAAAGAATATGAACTGCTGTTATCCAGCCCGTTTCCCTGTCAGTGTAAAACTGTTAACATAAATCTCGGTTTTCAGCAGTGTTGACACGAATCTTGTATTGGTTAAAGATAGTGACAGATGTCAGCTCTCCCAACTTCTACCTAATAACCAAAACACCAAACTTTCCTTCATTTGCAAGTCTCCTGAGCAAAAAGCTAAACTCCTTTGTTGATTGCAGGTCTGTACTTGAACCCCACAGCTGAGCTGGTTCTCCTGACTGGAAGGCAAGTTCTTCTTTAAAGCTAAGCTCATAGAGCTGGGACTGCAGGGACTTGAAAGAGCTCTTTCCTTCCTTGGTCAAGTAGGTTACAAAATCAAATGCGCTCTGTTACTGTGTGCCTCCAGCTAGGATAATGGGACACCTCAAGACCCAAGTATTTATCTGTGGAGAGTAAAAAAGGCCACCCAAGGAGGTCATGGGTGGAAGGGAAGGAATTGTCTCCACTCTTACTGGGCGTGAATTACTCAGTCACTACGAGGACACACCATAGGCCTCTTACATCTCAAGTGCCAAGTGTGTGACTTGCTTGTTTCACCTTTCCTCTTCCTGCAGGGACTGCATCTTGGATGTTTGCCGCACTGTATCATGTGGTCTCTCTCCAACTTCTTGACCTCATGGGCAGACTGTACTGAGTTCTCTTGAAAAGTAGGACAGGATGTAGGACAGTAATGTCAACGATGAGCCCTTGGAAATATATGGGCTATCTCTGGCACATGACCTGTGCTGTCCTGAGCCTATGCTTTGGCAGCAGATGTTATTCAACCCTCTCCTGCACACCACGGCTGTTTGTGGTGAGGTACAGTGGCGCAGATAGCAAGTTTGTATGCCAGCCTATTCCCAGCAATTTGTGTATGCTGTCACCAAGTCCTTGACTTGACGATGTCCTTTTTTTTTTTTTTTATACAGCTGAATACTGGGGGGAAATTGTGACAAGCCTGATCCTTTGCAACTTACCCCGCATACTGAGGGAACTTAGAAGCTCCCAAGTAGTTACCTGCTGCTGCAAAGCTTTAACATATGACTTACAAACCATGATACAATTCAGGAATTAAAAGTGCTTGTTAAGAGCCATGTGAATGCTCAGAGCAACTGTGAATGGAAATACTGACAATGAAAACCTGAATGAGTTATGCTACAGCAGGTAAAAAGCTTGATTTTCAAAATCTTGTATTAACTTTTCAGGTTATGATAAAAAGTGTCCTTCTAAGATTCTCCCCCCCTCTCTCCCCCCCAAAAAAACCCTCAAATTTTAGATTTGCATCCATTACTCACGGGAACTTTGAAGTTCAGATTCCTCATTTACCAGTAAAGTACATCACAGATTTTTAAGGAAGTAACCTATACCACTGATAATAAATATTCCAAGGCCATTGATGAGTCATTTCCCTGAAAGTATGTCTTCATAAGGCGAACATAAGCCTAGTCTCCATATCTATTCAGTACACATGAAATGAAACCAGTGGTCTGAGTCACTGGCAGCCTATATCAAGTTTGGACTGGTGGCCCCTGTGCAAAATGTTTGATTTCAGCATGAACTGCTTCAGCTCTCTGGCCTCCAAAAGATTTTCTTTGCCATTCTTCACTGTGGTGTAGTGGAAAAATCCTGATATCACATAGGCGTATTACAGTAAACGTGAATTTGAACACCCCATATTATAGAATTTGTTGCATTTTTAAAGCAGATAAGGAATTGGTGGCTTCCTTGGGAGCAGAAGCCAGCATCTGTCTTTGAAAGAGAATCTTAATTTCCTAAGTTCCAGGAGTGATCAGGTCTTGTGTCAGAGCTTTCAGCTTCCAATGTCTCACAGCTTTTGGCTTCCAGTTAGTCTTTGGGGAAGACTGTGTGTGGTAGCACATCCAACAAATGTGCAGAAAATCTGTAGCAAGCGTAATTGGTGACTTTGTAGGATGAGCAAGCTGGCAGGACAGAGCGGAGGATAAGATCTTGACAATGTTGCAGCTTTCCATAACCTTTTTTTGTTTAATTCCATGGTTTTGAACGTATGGTCTATCGAGTCCTCATGAGCATTTAAATTACATTTCCTAGTGACACTGAAGGATATGTCATTAATGCAGGATGGTGGGAGGTGTGTTCACAAATCCGTTTATCAGATAATGGGATTAACATGCATACCTCCCGAGTGCTGCTTTAAAAAACTTACTTTTAAATCTACATATTCAGCTCCAGCAGCCACATTACAGCACAACAAATGAAAGTGCTGGACAAGCGTTTTGAAGGCCTTCTCTCACAGTTCTGATAATATGGCAGTGGCCCAAAAGAGGCAACAAGCTCTCATGTTACCAAGCCAGTTGAAGGATCTGAGCTCCTGAGCTACTGATAAAGTGAAACAAAAACAGAGGAGACTGCAGCTGCATTTGAAGCAGAAAAACAAAGCACCTAAACACGGAAGGATGCTGTCCTGGCTGTACCAGCATCTCCTTTGCTTTTGAATCCATCAGGAGACAGAATGAACCCAGACAGAGAAGGTGAAATAACAGGAGGATCAGAACTCCACAGTTAACTTCTGCCATGTTCTGTATAGGTCTGCCCATGCCACAGTCAATGTGCTTGCATAAACTGGTGTATTACAGCTTTTTGTGGTTTCATTTCTTAGCACACCTAAATTCTGTGCTTTTCTCCTACTTTCTCCTGTATTCTTTATAAAGGTAATTGCTTTTTTAATACATACGTTTTGTTTTGATGTGTTCCTTTTCTGAAAAGTCTTATGTCTCAAAGTGGTTCTTTGAGTTGAGAATACAATCAACCACTGCATTTTTATTATTACAAGCATTTTACTTTCAATGTAAAATGAAAGTGCAGGAAAATGCATCACAGACAGGTTCTGTATGCAAAGTAGCAGAACAATATTTTGTTTTCTACAGGGACATGTACCTTACTTAGCATGACCTTACTGCTTTGTATGTGGCCAACCACAAAGATTACTGAAAAGTTATTTCCACGGGCAAATATAATTTAATTTAAACTTTATCATTTCTCTCTCTCTTAAAAAAAATAAATCATTGAAGAGTAAAAAGTATGGGCTGGTTTAGGGGTTGGCGGTTTTGGGGTTGGTTTTTTTTTTGGGGGGGAGAGGATTTTTTTTCAGGAAAAGAATGACAAGTTTATCTTTGCTGGTAGAAACATGAACAAAACTCACTCTGTCACTGCTGAAGCTGTAAGTGTTGTAAACACAGCCTCTGGCATCGTAGCACCAGCCTTTCTAGTTCTCTCTCTGTTTCATTCTTGCAAAGCAGAGACAAAGGAGCATTTTCAATATGCAAAGAACATCCCACTGTTTGCAGAATGAGCTGGTTTCTAAGACATGCTGGTCTCTGTAACTGTAACAACCTAGCTTTAGCAGGAAAGCCTTGCTAGAAATTCCCCTTCCCCACACAACCTGCTCCATCTTCTTACTCCCCTCCTGCAGTTCCTACCCCAGCCCCAGTGGTGCTGGTGGCTTCAGCATGGGTGGAGGAGATAGGGCTTACCCTGAGTTTACTGCTGAAGCTAACACATCCAGTGTACTCTTTAATACTCTCACAGTGCATGTGTTAATGTCCACCTATCGAAGAACATGGACAAATTTAAAGATTAGCAATAACACAGTAAAGTATACTGTGAGATAGGACAGGGAGTTTTATGGGGAAAAAGGATTAGTAGATATTGCAAAAAGCTGCTGCAGTAAAAGAAGTGCTGAGATTTTAATAACATAAGGTATTAAGTTTTTATCTTCATTTTTTCTAAAGCTTTGCATCACAGGGTTTTTTTGAGCCATAGGGAGGATTTACACACACACTTCATCTATTAATGAAATCTGGAAGCCAAGCAAAAGCTCGTGGCATCTTGAGACAAGACAGGTCTAAACTTAGTGGTGGTTCTCATCATATAAGTTCAGGTTGTGGGCTGGGCCATGGCTTTATTAGGAGTCAGTGTTCTGTGTTGCCTCCTAACCTTGAACTGGCAAGGTAGACTGGATCTCAGAGTCCAGCACATGCATTTCTCTCTTTGGACCAGGCAGAAAATCAAAGAGTAGACACCATTTATCCTTGCTGCTGTGAGGCCAACATAGTTAAAAATCAGCCTGGCATCAGTATGGGGTCCAGAAGAAAACATTCTTTATTGCAAGCATTCACCTTAGCTCTGGCACTTGAAGTGCATGACTGTTTCCCTTCCATAACTCTTCAGGGATCTCTACCTTTAAAAAAAATTCTGACATTGGCACTAGAAAGGTGTAGCCACTACAGTACTGCTCTGACTTCAGGAGTAAAAGGTATGTAGGATCTGTGACACAAAAATACAGTATCCTACAGATTAATTTGTTAATCATTGGTTTATCTCCCGGTACACATGCATTCTGTGTCCAAAGAAATCAATAAGGAAAATTTCTGGGTAAAAAATTCTTGTTTGATTGGACTTTTTTAATTGAAGGTAGACTTTCTGAACAAAGACAAGTAATTGAGATTCTTAGGTGAGTATCTGAGCCCAGTGACATAAACAGTGCAGCAGTAAGCGGGGGTGGCAATAGATGAATAAACAGGGACATTAATATTGGCTATGACTCTGCTGGACTGGCTCTCCACATCTCCCTAGTACAGTCAGGTGCCTCCAATGCCATCCAGCAGCAATCTCTGAGATCTCCACCTGAGACCTCTGTTGTGCCAGCTGAGCAATGTGCTAGCTGCCATCATGACTGTGCCTACTGAAAAACCCAGTGCCTGCTTATAGACCTTTGTACCACCGTCAGAGGAGAAGGACTGTTCAATTCATGTTGTCCTTGCTGGAAGAGCCCTGGCTATAAAGTGATACATTCAAAGAGCCAGTGGGACCCCAGTGCTGTTGGACCCTGTGTGTGCTGGAGAACAAAGCTTGCAGAGCCTGCATCACTGCACATGATGAAAGGGTGGGTTGCCACCCTGTTCTGATATGGTAGCACGGAGCTAAATGAATAAAAGCTTTTCCTTAAACCCCCTTGGCTCTGCTTGTATAGTCAGTCTGTGCCAGCCAGCACATGGCCACTGATGGGGTAGAGGTGTAAACAGCAATGAGAGCATATGAGAAGCTCAAGATGGATATGGCAAAAGCAATGGAGAGTGAAATACATGCAGAAGGACTTGAAATCCTTAAATCCCAATTGGATTTTTCCTTTTTTTATTTATTAGCTCCAACTTGTTTACTCAGTTATGATTTTACCCTGACTCCCCCCCAGAGGGAAATGAGAACATTTCCTCACAGGGAATCAAGCCCACACCCGGGTTTGTTTCTTTTTCCTTGGTGCATATCACTCCCAACAATCCGCTGGTCTGTGTAAATCTGACCTTACATAGATTTATTTTTCTTTTTTCCCACTAGATGGTGCTTGAGCACCTCTTCGCCGCACGGCCCTGCAGGTGCAGCAATTCCGCCCTGATTAATCTGCTCTTTGCCCAAGTGCGCTTAACTCTGGAGACTGGAAGCAGAAGCATACAGCAGTGCAGGTTTGGCTCTTGGCCTGCACTGTTGCCATCATGCTTGCCAGGCTATATTGTTAATAATACATTTATTTTCCTCTGCTGAAAACAACAGCAACAACAAATTATTGCTTAGTGGAAAGCCAGAGACCCTGTGAGCTAATTCCTTGTGAGAGGATTCCTGAAGTCATGCACCTGTTTGCAGAGCATCATCATGTCGTATAAATAATGGGGCAATTTGCATGTCTTTGAGTGTTTTGATTTTGGAAACTGTGTTCAAACATAAGCTTTGGGCTGTAAGGTTTGGGAAAGTAACTTCCAAAATATGGCTGAACTCTGTTCTGGTACAATGCCATCTGATGGTGGATGGTCTGAGTCCACAGACCTTTAGCAATAATAGTGTTGGGAGAAGGAGCAACACCTGCTAGTCAGGCTGTGGTGCATGTAAGCTCTGAAGCTCAGTTACAGTATGGTGCATGTCAGTAGTAAAATTCACTGCAAACTGTTCTAGATGGATATGAATCCTGCTCTGCGAGGGGCTCTGTGAAGATGAAACAGACAGTCATTGATGTTTCACTGGAGCTGGAAATGAGAAGTTCAACAGCATTGGGGGGGGGGGGAATAAATCTGGTTTTACTGTCCAAAAAAAAAAAAATAAATTTAAAAACATCCCTTTTCCCATATCTTCTGAAATTCAGCAATAAGCCAACTGCATATTTTTTCTGAGTTTTTAATACTGCATTTGTGTCCTTCTCAACCTCGGCATATGCTAATTTCAGCTGCTTTTATACTGTGCATTTGACTTCCATGATTGAAAGCTTAAAGTGAAGCTGCTGATTTTCCCAGGCCTGGGCCTCTCTATATTGCTGAGGGAATAATAAATCTATCTTTTAAATAAACTTACACAGGAGAAAAAATGTGTCTGCTTCCTTCTTACATAGGTAAAAGCTGAGAATTTATTATTTAGTTGAAATGGTTCTCTCCTTAGCATTGTTTCCCCAATACAGTTAGGAAAAGCTGTGATATTAATCTATTAAATCTGTGACATAATGCTAAGAGAAAGTGATCCTTCTCTAATTTTCAACAATTCAGTCTATAGAATTGAACACCTGCAGCAGGACTGAGTCCATCTGGATGGTTCATGTAAATCTGTAGAGAATCTAGCTCAGCCTGAATAGACCACAATATCTGGTAAATCACAGTAATACTAATGAAGAGCATACATAACTGCAGTGTGCACTAAGCAAGCATGACTCCTCAGGGAAACATCAGATAGTAAATATTATTTTCAAACAATTTTGTTCTAAATCAAAGCTTTAGATGTCATACAGTCTACCAGCTTATAAATTCAAAATGCTCCTCAAGCAGAATTTTACTCATCATCATTAAACTCTGTAGAAGAGGTATTTTCCCTTCTCCTAAACAGGAGATCTGGAAACTTGCTGTTGACATACCAGGTATTCTGCTGCAAGTGAAGACATCTGCCAAAACTGCATCAGACATCCTTACAAGCCCAAACATGTCTGCAAGCTTGACAAGCTGCTCACCTCTGAGCTTTCAGTAGTCACCAGCATAGCTCTGATTCCACTTGCCAAGTGCTTAATTGCAATTGAGCCCAAAATGATCAGCCTATGGTGCACTGTCTTTCCCAGCTCCTGTTACCTTAGCTCCCACAACGTACTGATTACAGGGATAAATAATATATGCTAGGAACTACCCAAAGTGATGGGTGAGCTTTCTAGAGCCTGCCTCTGTCGCTGGCTTCAGTCACAAAATGCATTGCCTTTTTTAATCTCTTGTTCTTTGGTTATTTTGAAAGCACATTTGGTTTCCAAAGCTAATGGCAACATTGTTTGCTTGCCATTCAGCTGATTGGTCATTGTTCTCTTAAATCAGAGGGATTTAAACTAATGCTCTTTAACTGTTCTGGAAAAAAGTCTAACTTTAAAACTGGACTCAAAAAGATAATGACAGTGAGAAACGTAACTCAGTGTTGAAGTACGGCTGCTTTTAAAATGGTCTGTGGATGGTGGATGCAGTGGAAAAGAAGTTTTGACTGGCAGCTGGTAATGTACTGATCCGTCTGATGTTTTGATTATACTAGTATGCCAAGGGCACCTGAAGAGTCAGCTATTGCACTGGAAAAGCAAGAGAAAAGTCATCCTGCAAATGCTCAGAAACAAACTTATCACCCTTTCAGGGTCACATCTTCTCCCTCCCTTCACCACCAACCCCCCACCCCCCAGCGTTGCTTGCATTTCCAAGACTCATTTCTGAGGGAGAAAGTACTTGGATGATATTGGTCAACTTTGGTGTTTCCAAAGGCACCTCAGTGGGTGAGATCAACAAGACTGAGGCTGGCTGTATGAGTTAAGCATCTTTAAGTCCTGCCTGAAAGTTGGGGACACAAAGCACATTTAGGACAGAAAAAGTCCAGGATTTGTTCAAAGGGCGTTAAGAAAACTGTCACATACCCAGAACACATCCTCCCCACAGAGTGCAGGAGCTGTCAGACAGACATCTCCAATTGGACTATTTAAAGCACTCTCATACTCCCATTTGTATGCATGGAGAGGAACAGAGAAGGGTGTTTCTGTTTTCAAATAAGGTTGAATCAAGGGAGTGTGTCTAGTGCTTCCAAACCCTTTTTATTTTCCACCTTTCCATATGCCTGCCTTTCCACCTGCAGTAATGATAATACCCACAGGGATTTGCACCTCAGCTGGAACAGTCCTGCAAGCATGGGAGGAGGAGGAAGCACACAGTTTCAGAAAATACCACAAATATAACTGCCAGCCTTAGGGGAGCACAAGTTGATTTGGAGTTAGAAGGTGGGGAGCAATCCAGCTCAGCTACAGGCCAACAGCAGTGATAAGGACGAATGTGGAAGTTGGAAACAGTCAATGTAAAACTTGTAGCCAAATCCACACAGAAGGTTCTTGGGTGCTGGGCTATGTTTTTTCAAAGACTGACATTTCCTCTGGAGGAGGGCACATCATCTTGCGATCCTTACGATAGTTTGTTACCCACCTTCACAACCTGCCTCCCACAGTCAGCAGTGACTTTCTGAGCCCTCCGATGCTCCTGTTTTCAAAGGTATTTCCTTATTATTCTTCCCGGAGATGAATCTCTCTTGTCACTTCACTTTAGGCTATGCTGTAAGTAGTTTTTCTGTTCTGTTATTCTCTGTAAGTGCTGGCATGTAACTAACTGAGCTGTCACAACAACAAATCCACAAAAAAATTACTTCTGATGGGGTATCCACATTGTGTAACTGCCAGTGTCTGGCAGAGATATTTAAACTAGCCAGAAAAACTCCTCTGAATCACAGAAATCCACAAAAAAAATACTTCTGATGGATTATCCACATCATGTAACTGCCACTGTCTGGCAGAGATATTTAAACTAGCCAGAAAAACTCCTCTGAATCACAGAAAGGCTTTGATTTTTTTAATGTGTCATAGATTTGTTAGTTACCTCCCCATCTTGTCTTGCCCTCAAGGTGCCACTCCTACACACACACACACACCCCTTTCCTCCCCAGCTTGGAGGCAGCTTTTGCATTGCCACCGTGTCCAACCTGGAATATTTACTGAATCTGTGAAAGATTGAAAAGAAGTCATAACAATTTTCTCAGAACAAGCCTTTCCCTGTTCACTACCCATAGCCCTGCTTAGTGGATCCAATTCACACCAGGGGGCAGGGTTAAGGATTTGATTTAGAGGTGGGGCTGGCTTAGTCTAGAATGGCTTGTAGGGTTACAGCTGCAGGCTGGCTGCTCACCCATGCCGCCTGGAAGCTGGGATGGGTTGTGGGTAAACTCCGTCCCAGCTGCAGTGCCCAGCTCAGCAATTCAAAGCCAGGCAGAACTGATAACACAGAGAAAGATGTGAGAAGCTGCACTTCTCACTGAGTGTCTTAGGCACAAAAAGTAGGCTGATTACATGCTGGCTTGTAATTTGTCCTGTTCTTTCTCCCTTTGGTTTGATCTTAGAAGGAATAAAGACTAAATTTTATGAAGTGTGTTCAAGTATTTAACTATGCAATTATAAAATGCAATCTGAAAGTCCCACTAATTGCCTGTCTGCATCATTAGCCATTTAAATAGTTTAAAAATCTATCGCCTCAGTACTTGACCAGTTCCCCTTGGGCACCCAGCCAGTGCTCTGAGCATGAAGGCAAACAAATAAGGTGGTGCAGGGGATTCTGCCTTTAAGAAAACAGAGTTTCTTCTGTAGCCACAGGGGTTTTTTCTCCTCTCATTTCATCTGCAGCCACTGCGTCCTCACTTTATCTGGTTACGGACAGTCTGACATGAGTGAAGGAAATACATGGCAGTAACACAGACAGTATACCTGTACTGGAAGGAATGGTTAGGAAATAGAAGCCCTGAGGTTCCTTTCAACCCTACCTTGCCAAGTTCAGTTTCAAAACTACTGCTCTGCAAAATACCCAATAATGGCAGTAAGTACAATGTCCTCATACACTGCCTAAAACCGCCATCAGATTATAAGGAGGACTCCCTTACTGTGTCCCTTATTGTTAGTCTCCTTTCCTAATCTACTCCTGACTATTTTGGAAGACTGATTCAGGCCAGCTGTTCATATGTATGTATTTATATACACAAATATATTTATATGTGACAGCTTTATGGCTATCCTTATCAGATTCAGGAAAGCCATCATCCTCAGAAAAGGCTTATTAAAGGTTTGCAATTAGCAATTTTGTTTAAATAACATAATTGTTGTTAATAGTATATATTGGTGAGAAGAGAATTGTACCAAGACTTATGTATAAAGGCATGCAATTTCAGAGTAGCTCAAAATTTGTTGTTAATATTATGTATAAAGAGAAAGAAAGATTTGTGATGATCTTAGGTAGACTTTAGCACTAGAAAACTGCAAGGTACTAGCTAATTATCACTCATTTAATGTCTGTCTTTCTGCAGAATACAGCTTATGAGCTTTAAAGCTTACAATAATCAAGAAGATCAACCACTGATGTAGGTCACTTACAGCTCAGCTGATATGTAGCTGCTCCTCATTAATATTACCACTTAATCATTTATATTGATGGAATAAGAAGTTACAGTTCTAAAATCTGAAATATAGGAATAATCACATTGTAACTATTGAGGATTCAGTCACTTGTCCCATTTGCACAAACACGCAAGCAGATGAAAGGACAGAAAACTAAATGTATTCAATGATACATCATCTGAATTGTATCACATAAAAAGTATTGGAGCTTCCATGTAAAAGTCTTAATTGATGTAATATTGTAATTTTAACCCTAGTTATTGATTAACATTGCAGAAGTACTTAGAGGCAGGTAGTCACTGGGCTGTGGGCTAGAGAGGGAATCCTAAATCTCTCATTTGTTTATGCAATGCAAAGATGGTCCAGTACTTTTATGTAATAAGGACCTGGACACAAATCTCAAGTGAGTGCCCTAACCACCATGTGGTGTAAATCAGCCTCTTTCTGTCCCACTGATTATTTTTTTCATTCACTAAAAAAATATTTCAGCAGGCAGGCTGCATCCCACAGGACACTGTTGCTTGATAGAGCTTTCACCTAGAAGTGATGCAGATTTGGGTCTGCATTTCAGTCCTGGATCAGGTTTCTAAGGATATCTCCTGTGAGGTACTTAACATGCTTAGAAGAGAGACCTTGGATTGAGGCATGGAAATGAGTTCAAAATTGGAGTGTGTCAGCCAACTTTAGAGTAACTCTGCGTCCTTCTGTGGGCTACTGAACTGCTAATTCCTACTTATATTGGTTCCCAGAGAATGCAACCACATTATTTTTATGCATTCTTCATATTATGAAAACTGTTGCCTTAGAAGTTTACAAACTTTTTTACATTAGTCATAACTAGTAGCTGATATTTATATCTTGATTTGCCTTTCATTTGCACTGGTATACTTGAGGAGTAGTTTGGTAAGAGCAGATCAGTACAACACTACTGATTTATAACAGTGCTTCATAGCTCATAGTAACTGTGGTTCTTCTCCAGTGGAGTTATACCAAAGTAAACTATTACAGTGCAGTTCTCGAATTCAGTACCACAAAAGAGAGGCAAGTATCCCACAGCTGTGAGGTCTAGAGTTACTTAATATAGGTGTAGAATGAGAATATCACAGGAAAAATATAAAAGGATTGAGGGTTTATTAAAGCTTAGGAAGTCATTCACACTCTCCCCTTGGGTTACTTTAGACATGTGTTTTAATTCTTTCTCCTTTCTAGTTTAATGTTCAGGTCATGAACCAAAGTAGCAAAAGCAATTAAGTTCACAGTTAACAGTGATTCTGTCCATAACTTAACCAGAGCTGGGAAGGTGCCCTCAGCACAGCAGAGAGCTCTGAGGACACAGCTGCAAACTCAACACGTTTTGCCTCTGGCAGTATATAACACACCGTAAAATAACTTAAAATAACTTGGTTTCAGACGAGAGGCAGGACCAGTGAACAAATGTCTGAAACGAGCTACATTTCCAGAGGTGATTAGCTCCAGAGGGGGTCCTTCAGCACCGAAGCGAGGGGAAACACCGCGTCTGCGGGCCTCAGCTGAGAGCGGCGAGAGCCCGCGAGGAAGCCTTAGGCAGGCGCCACGCCTTGCCCAGCGGCCGGCAGCTCCGCAGGGGCGAGCAGGGACTCACAGTGGGGGACGGCCCCGCGCCGAGCGGGTAACACGTCCTGCACGGAGCGGGAGCGGAGCTCGCGGGCGTGCGGCGGCGCAGGGCGTAGTGCGGCGGTTGGCGCCGGCAGGCAGGCCAGCGGGAGGGCAGGCGGGCAGGCGGGCAGGCGAGGTCTGTTTTGCTCGCTCGCCTCAGAGTCAGGGCCCGGTCTGGGAGCTCTGCTCTGTCTGCCCCGGCGGTGGTCAGTGCAGGCACTCAGACAGAGCCGATGGGAGGGGAGGATGCGGTGCAGAGCTCGGGGTGCAGAGAGCGCCCACACTGCTCTGCTGAGGGGAGGGTGCGCCTCGGTGGAGGTCCTCCTGCAGCAGGGACTGAGCTGCGGGACGGTGTCAGTGGGCTGAGAGGGGTCAGGGGAGCTGAGAGGAAGCAGCACTGCTTGCTCCAGGACCAAACTGTGCAGAGGCCACAAGTGTCTACCATAGCACATACAGAAAAGGAGGGCGTTAATCCAGGAAGCTGGGAGCTAATAAGAAAAAAAACCAAAACAACACCGAACAAACCCCAAAACAGCACAAACAAAAAAACAAAACCCACAAAAAAAGAAAAAACACTCCCAACTCTCAAAAAAAAAACCCAAAGCAATAAAAAGCAAGGGGGATTCCTCCAAAATCCAACAGCTCCACCAGGAACTGCTTTGCAGTTCTGCAGGGGATTAATGCGGAAACACACTGCACCAAACCAACAACCTGCTGATGCACCAGTAAAAAGGATAACTACTAGTGCCTCCAGAAAAAAGCAGTGGGTTATAGTAGTAGGTGACTCTACTTTGAAAGGCATGGAGGCGCCCATCTGTTATCCAGACCCAGCCTCAAGGGAGGTGTCTTACCCAGCAGGGGCTTGAATCAGGGATGCTGCTGAGACACTGCCTGGTTTAGTAAGTCCTGCTGACTATTACCTGCTTCTTGCGGTCCTTGTGGGTGCTAGTGATATTGACAGCAGTAGCCTGGGAATCATCAAGAAGCCCTGGGAAAGGTGATTAGGGACTCTAGGACTCAGATAGTTTTTTCATCAATCCTCCAGGTCATAGGGGAGGACCCTAAGGCTAGGTGAATTTGGCAGGTTAATTGATGGAGAGAAAGGTGGTGCTTTAGTCAAGGGTTTGGGTATTTAGAACATGGGACTCCATCGGGGAGACCAGGTCTACTGGAGGCTGGTGGAGCTGGTCTGACAACGAAGGTGAAGAGCTGTGTTGGTAGCAGACTTGCCAGGCTGGTCAAAGCAGCTTTAAACTAGATGTGGTGGGGGAGGGGGGCATCAATCCATCACAACTCTCCCAGTTCAGCGCCTGTAATAAATGCTCGGAGTGATGCAGAGCTATTTCAGCTTCTCCAGCCGATGATTTGTCTTCATTTGGAGCCTGGCTCAGATGCATCTCCACAAATGCCTGTAGTATGGGGAATAAACAAGGAATTAGAGATGTGTGCATGGCTACAGGGAAACGGTATTGTTGGCATAACAGAAACATGGTGGGATGGCTCCTATGACTGGAGTGTTGGAATGGAAGTTTATAGGCTCTTTAGGAAAGACAGGCCAGGCAGACAGGGTGATGAAGTAACTATTTATGTCAGTGATAGGCTAAGAGTATGGACCTCTGTCTGGGGACAGGTGATCAGTCAACAGAGAGCTTGTGGGTCAGAGACAGAGGGAGAACAGCAATGGGAGACATTAGTGTGGGGATCTGTTACAGACCACCCGATCAGAGCAACTCTGAGGATGAAGCACTCTATAGACAGATAGGAGCAGCCCCATGCTCACAGGCACTTGCCCCCATGGTGGACTTCAACCACCCTGATATGTGTTGGAGGGGCTGTACGGCCCAGCACAAGCAATCCAGGAGGTTCCTCAGTTGTGTGGAAGACAACTTCCTTCTGCAAGTAATAGAGGAGCTGACAAGGAGTGGTGCCGTGCTTGACCTCATGTTCACCAACAGAGAGAGGCTTGGTGGGAATGTGGCTGGTTGGGAATGCTCCAGGGCAGCCTTGGCTATAGCGATCGTGTTTGAGATCAAGTGTGAGATCCTCAGGACAATGAGAAGGGCACACTGCAAGCTCACTGCCCTGGACTTCAAGACAGCAGCTTCTGGCCTCTTCAGGAACCTACTTAGTAAGGTTCCATGGGATAAAGCTCTAAAGGGCAGGGTGGCCCAAGATTGTTGGTTGATATCAAAGGATCACCTGCTCCAAGCTCAGGAGTGTTATGTCCCAACTAGAAGGAAATGCGGCAGGAGGGCCAGGAGAAGTCCATGGATGGATAAGGAGCTGCCGAGGAAACTTAGAGGGAAAAAAAGCTCATAAAAGTTGGAAGCAAGGACAGGCAGCCTCGGAAGAATACAGATATGTTGTCCAGGAAGCTAGAGACCGGGTCAGGAAAACTAAGGCCTAGTTTGAATTAAATCTGGCAAGGGATGTGAAGAATAACAGGAAAGGATTATACAGGTATGTAGCAAATAAAAGACAGACTGGGGATAATGTGGGCCCTCTCCAGAAGCTATCAGGAGAACTGGCTACCCTGGATTTGGAGAAGGGTGAGGTTTTTAAGGGCTTCTTTACCTCAGCCTTCAACAGCAAATGCTCTGACCACAACACCCAAATCTTGGAATGCAGATGCAGGGACTGTGAGAATGAAGACCTTAGGCCCACTACAAGGAAGGATCAGGTTCGAGATCATCTGAAGAACTTGAATGTGCACAAGTCGGTGGGATCTGATGAAATTCATCCACAGGTCCTGAAGGAGCTGAAAATGAAGTTGCTAAGTCACTGTCCATCATATTTGAAAAATCATGGCAGTCAGGTGAAGCTCCTGACAACTGGAAGAAAGGAAATACAGCCTCCATTTTCAAGAAGGGGAAAATGGAAGACCGAGGGAACTACAGAGCAGTCAGCCTCACCTCTGTGCCTGGCAAAATCTTGGAGCAGATTCTCCTGGAAAGCATGCTAAGGTACATGAAAAACAAGAAGGTGCTTGGTGACAGCCAGCATGGCTTCACTAAGGGGAAATCCATCCTCCCTGACCAATCTGGTGACCATCTATGATGGGGCTACAGAATTGATGAATAGGGGTAAAGCAGTTGATGTCACCTACCTGGACCTGTGCAAAGCATTTGACACTGTCCCACATGACATCCTTGTCTCTAAATTGGAGAGACATCAATTTGATGGATGGACCACTCGGTGGATAAAGAACTGGCTGGATGGCCGCACACAAAGAGTAATGGTCAATGGCTCAATGTCAAATTGGAGACCAGTAGTGAGTGGTGTCCCCGAGGGATTAGTGTTGGGACAGGTCTTGTTTAACGTCTTTGTTGGTGATATGGACAGTGGGATTGAGTGCGCTCCCAGCAAGTTTGCTGATGACAGTAATGTGGTGCAGTTGATGTGCTGGAGGGAAGGGATGCCATCACGAGGGACCTTGACATGCTTAAGAGGTGGGCCAATGCCAACCTCATGAGGGTCAACAGTGCGAAGTGCAAGGTCCTACACCTGGGCTGGGCAATCCCAGGCACAGCTACAGGTTGGGCAGAGAAGAGATTCAGAGCAGCCCTGCGGAGAAGGACTTGGGGGTGTTGACTGACAGAAAACGTAACAAGCCAGCAATGTGCACTTGCATCCCACAAGGCCAACTGTATTCTGGGCCCCATCAAAAGGAGCATGACCAGCAGGTCGAAGGAGGTGATCCTGCCCCTCTACTCTGCTCTTGTGGGACCTCACTTGGAGTGTTGTGTGTAGTTCTGGTGTCCTCAACATAAAAAGGACATGGAACTGTTGGAACAAGTCCAGAGGAGGTCCAAGAGGATGCTCATGGGACTGGAGCACCTCTCATATGAAGACAGGATGAGAAAGTTGGGGCTGTTCAGCCTGGAGAAGAGACCTCGTAGCAGTTTTCTAATATCTGAATGGGGTCTACAAGGGTGCTGGGGAGGGACTCTTCATCAGGGACTGTAGTGATAGGACAAGGGGCAATTGGTTAAAACTAAAACAGGGGAAATTCAGGTTAGATATAAGAATGAAGTTCTTTACTGTGAGGGTAGTGAGGCACTGGAACAGGTTACCCAAGTACCCAAGGAAGTTGTGATGCTCCATCCCTGACAGTGTTCAAGGCCAGGTTGGATGGAGGCATGGTTTAGTGGGAGGTGTCCCTGCCCACGTTGGGGGGGTAGAACTAGACAATCTTAAGGTCCTGCCCAACCCTAACCATACTTTGAGCTGCTAGAGACAGACTCAGTTTCTGATCCTCAATTCTCTACTTGGTGGTGCTATCCTGGATTTGCATTTCTGTAATAATTTGGCCAGGGCTAAAGAATCATGTGACCACTTAGTCTGACATTCTTTGTGCTTACCATTGATGGTTTTCCATGGGGTGCAGTGAGTGCTGGGTTACACCCAAAACTAATTAATTTTCCAATAGCTTGTTCTAGAGGTTATTTTTACTCTATCCTGATCTAGCTACATTGTTAAGAGCACTTTGATGAAATAATTTAGTTGAATGTGCTTCTGTGCAGCAGAATTCACAAAGTAACATCTTGTGTAACAAGAGAGATGTAACAAGAGTTATCAGGTAGGAGCTAGCATTTCCATCCAGTTTTCAGCTCCTCGCATGAGATTCTGGCCAACATTAAATGATTGTATTTTATGAATTGAAAAAATCCATCAATGTGAAATTAAACATTCACCAAGGATGATAAACCTAAATTCTTGCTCTTAGCTGTCTCTGGTGTAAGGGCATGTCTCCTTCTTGGAGAACCCCGCTCCACTTTCCAAGCCTCCAGACCAGCAGGTTTGCAAAGCAGTGGCTTCCTGAAGATCTTACCATGTGGCAAACAGCCTTTTCTTTTTCACAGCTCCGTTCTTGGAACTGGTTGCAGTTGTTTAGAGAGCTCTTTTTGGTATTTTCCCCCCCACGGTACTTGGCTTGTTACTGATCCAGATATGGAAAGTTACACCAAAAGATTTACAGTGGAAAATTTGGTATTGCTCATCTTAACAATTTGTTTAAGCCACAATTTTCAAATCAGACTGCCTAGATGTAGCTATCTAACATATGTTCTTTGAATCTGTCTGCAACGTTTTAAGACATTGATATATATTTTAATACTCTCTCTTTTCTAGTTTAAGCAACACTGAGGTCATAAACCAAAGGAGCAAACCCAAGAAATTTTGTAGTTAATGGTGACATTGTCCTTAACTTGCCCCAAGCTGGGAAGGTGCCTTCATGACACAGCAGAGTACTCTGATGAGACAGCAGCAAATTGAATCATGTTTCACCTCTGGCAGTGTACAGCACAAGTGTAAAATAACTTACATAAAAAAATAATACAGGCACAGGTATAGATGTGGCCTATCTGACAGGAGATACCACATATCAAGAAGGGCACAAGCCCCCTCTTCGGGGCTCCATTTTTTGCTGTGGTGCCAATGTAAGCAATCTAAACTGATTTATGTTGGATTAGCATTGGGAATAACAGAGCTTGAAGTTAAGCATCTACTTGAAGTTGTGCATGATACCAAATTGGACCCTTAAATCTGCTCTGAGACCTCTTAGCATAAAGCTGAGTGCCTTGGCAAGCTTATGTCCACATTAATAAAAAATCCTAGTGACACAACCCCTTTAAGAAGAGAAGCAAGAGCTGAAGCCTCCTTAGCAGAAGCAATCTGCTTTGTACTGTTTCCATGCAGCCAGAATACTTAGAAAATCTGTTTTGTTCTGTGCTCTCTCTCTCATTATCAGTTTCTAAAAACAGTATAGATCAGTCAAAATCCATTTAACTAACTTGTTACCTTGTCTGGGTAGTAATTTTTAAGAACTATCCACTTGCCTTGGGAGGTCTGTGTGTTTTGATTTTATTTTTATTCTGAATGACTGCAGTCATCTGGCTGTTTACGTGAATGATTAAAGTCTTTAAAAGCCCTGATGGATTTTTTTACTCCCTTGCTTTCACCACATTCCAGCTTTCTGCAAATGCAGGCAATGTGTTAATTTGTTAAAAAAAAAAAAAAAAAAAAAAAAAAAAAGGCTATTATTAAACAGTAAATAAACTAAACTGGACTTCTATTATAGTGGCAGAATAATGATCCAAGTAATTTGAGTGGTATGAATAAGGAATGGCCAGAAAGTAAGGGAGGCTCTAAGACACTCCCATTGTCCCAAGAGACTGAGTTTACTGACACCTTTCAGAACAGTGATTATTTTCTAAAGAGCCTTATAAGCAAAGGTCCTAAGCTTGCACTGCTTGTACCTCTCTATTCCTCCTATCAGGTAGACCCAGTAATTTTTAGTGGGGCCTGGTTCTCCTGCATTCCATTAGAACCAGAAGGGAATCTGCTCTAATGTCACTCGTTGGTGCTGTCTTTTGACCTGGAGTGCTGATTTGGAGAAAACTCCAGGAATAAACTTGCCAAAGAAGTCTTAGGTTGAGAAGCAGGTATTCTTTATTGCGGTGCCAGGAGACCCGGGGGGGGGGGGGGGGGGGGGAAAG
>JANRGW010038541.1:2515-18732 GCA_024733675.1 Psilopsiagon aymara | reverse complement strand
GAGACCTCAGAGCAGCCTTCCAGTATCTGAAGGGGGCTATAGGGATGCTGGGGAGGGACTCTTCATTAGGGACTGTACTGAGAGGACAAGGGGTAATGGGTTCAAACTGAAACAGGGGAAGTTTGGATTGGATATAAGGAGGAAGTTCTTTACTGTAAGGGTGGTGAGGCACTGTAATGGGTTTGCCCAGGGAAGTTGTGAGTGCTCCATTGCTGGTGGTGTTCAAGTCCAGGTTGGACAGAGCCTTTGGTGTCATGGTTTAGTGTGAGGTGTCCCTGCCTATGGCAGGGGGGTTGGAACTGGATGATCTTAAGGTCCTTTCCAACTCTGACTGTTCCGTGTTTCTATATCTGGAATATTTTTGTTTTGAGAAATTCTTGACTAAGTTCTAGATGAGCCTACAAACTTGTCAGAAGAGTATCAGTGATGAATCTCTTTTGCAGTTCTCTTTACCGTATTCTAGTAGCCTCAAGTTAATCAAAAGAATAGTACCTTTGTTCTACTGAAAAGAGTAATAATTCATCTCAAGGTTTCAGGACCATGGGTGACTAGTAAGTCACTAGTGAGTGGTGAAGTCCATAAATACTGAGTACTAAACATAGGACACTTAAAATTCTTTAATATTTGTAGTTTAAGAGGTAAGTGGCTGTATAAAAATAGAAAGTTCAGTTGTATATGTATCAAAACAGGAGGTTTCTCTTGAGAAAAACAGATGCTGCCTGGGAATATAATAGCCATGAAGTGGCCTGTGAGCTTCTTATCCGTCAGTACTGTACTAGTTCCAAGTTTCTCAACAGCCTTAAGTTCAGAAAATAGAGGAGTCAGCTACCGATGTTACATTGGACTTTGAAGCTCTTCTTATGGGATAATTCTTTATTTCTGGTATGTCTTTACCCTCCAGAACTCACCCAATGACCTCCAAATGCTGTCTGATGCTCCTGCCCATCATCTTTTTTGCCTTTTGCCGCCTGTTCCACCTACCCAGAATTCATTACCAGAAGTTCTTGCTGTTGTTCAGGTAAGAGAGCAGAGTGTATCTGTGAAGTGAACTGTGCAGTACACTGCTCTGGGACACTATACTCCTGTAGTATGACAGGAGTGTACTAGCTAGGAGTAATTGGTGCCTTAGGCTGAGAAGCCTTCTGAGGAGCTGAACTGCTTCAAGAGATGACTTAGTCCTCCCATTTCAGCTTCCTGCAAGGACAGTGGGTTCCCTGGTTCACTCTGCTTATCCCTTGTTTCTAGCACTCCTCTTACTTGCAGTAGTACTGCAAAAATGCAAACTCCTCAGGTGTACATGCTTAGAGATGTAGGAGTATTTCATCCCTGGCCTGTTTGGTATCTGACTGTATCCCTTCTTCCTTTAAAACACAGATTCTCAATTATCTGTGTGATGCAGCTAGTTAGATCTACCGTTTATTAAAACAAAAAGCCTCATTTGCATGAAAAATACATGCCATTTAAAGAGAAATATTGGTGGAATGAGCTTTTATGTTTGCTGTTTATGGACTTTTCAAGGCAGCTTTTGGGGCAGAGCCTGTTGCGTATATATTTGCTCATCGTGTTGCATAGGAGGGTATCACATGAAATGTCAATACTGCACAATGGGCTCAACAACTGAGTATAAGTTTTGATTCTGCTGTAGTGGGGGGACTGTAGGAGAAAACATTTACTAGTGGTCTTTTACCTTTTCTGGCAGGTGTGCATGGAGGGAGAGATCTCTCGCCAATCTATCATGAACAGCCTTTCTAGAGGAAAGAAAGCTTCTGGTGATCTTATTCCCTGGACCATTTCAGAGCAGGTGAACAACTTGGCTATGTGCTCACACCCAAGCTAGATTTCAGCACTGTTTATTATTTGCAGAGTACCTCTGTGTGTTCCTTAAATTGACTTTTGCCTTTTATGCAGTTCCAAGATCCGGACTTCGGGGGCCTCTCTGGTGGCCGTGTTGTTCGTATTGCCGTTCATCCGGATTATCAGGGGGTAAAGTATATTTTGGAACCCAGTTGTTTTTAGCATTTTAAGCATGGGGACTGAGCCAGCAGCAGTAACAGAATGAGGTCAGGCACACAGAAGTGGTCAGATGCCCAGCAGGCTGGGGCATTGCTTTCCCCTGGGAGGTAGCAAACCAGTGCCAGCATCCTGAACAGCAGTATGCAATCCAGATCCAGTGGTATTTATTGTGAGATTACCAAATGTTCACACTGGTGTTTGACATTTTCTGAATGCCAGAGTTAAGCACCAAGAATTATTACACAGTCCTAAACTGGGCTGTCAATGTCATTTCAGACATTCAGGTTCTGTAGTGTCCTTCATGGAGCTACCGTGTAGCAAAGAAAATGTGTTTTTGCAGTGACTGAGTGATCTCTGCACAGATTTTGTTTGCTTATAATGTATTGTTCCTGCTTAACAGATGGGCTATGGCAG
Source organism: Psilopsiagon aymara (assembly GCA_024733675.1). NCBI lineage: Eukaryota > Metazoa > Chordata > Aves > Psittaciformes > Psittacidae > Psilopsiagon > Psilopsiagon aymara. Next base: position 16,305 of record JANRGW010038541.1, on the reverse strand, counting down.
CAGAGCTCTGACTTTACTGCAGCTGTACTATGAAGGCAAATTCCCATGTTTGGACGAAAAACCAGTTCAAAAGCCAAAAGAAATTGCAACTGTAAGCAGTGAGGTATGGAGCTCGGTACATTTCCTGTATTTTCTGTTGTACTAAGCTGTTTGTCCATGTAAGTTTTGATAATGATTTCTCCCTGTAAATAGGTAATACTCATTTTCTATGCAGGATAAGAGATGTCAGTTTCAGATTCTGTGAGGATTGTTACTGGCCTGTTTCCACTTTCTTTTTCAGACTGTTAGTTTATTAGAAGAGGTTATGACACCTCGGAAGGACTTGCCTCCTCTACTTCTCAAACTGAGCGAGAGACAAGCTGAAAGCCTGGACTATCTAGGGGTGTCTTATGGCCTAACACCAAAATTACTCAAGTAAGACATTATTCTACTTGCTAGTTATATCCAGTGCAAAAATATGACTATAAATTATAATAATATATATTATTATTATCCTCACCACCTTCACACTGAAGAACTTCTTTATATCTAACCTGAACTTCTCTATTATTCTCACCACCTTCACACTGAAGAACTTCTTCTTTATATCTAACCTGAACTTCCCCTGTTTCAGTTTAAACCCATAACCCTTTATCCTATCACTCTCATCCCTGATGAAGAGTCCCTCTCCAGCATCCTTGTAGGTCCTCTTCAGACACTGAAGGCTGCTCTGAGGTCTCCATGCAGCCTCTTCTCCAGGCTGAACAGCCCCAATGTTCTCAGCTTGTCTTTGTACAGCTTTGTTCTTTGTCCTCGTGGCCTCCTGGACTTGCTCCAACAGCCCCATGTCCTTCTTATGTTGAGGACACCAGAACTGCACACAGTGCTTCAAGTGGTGTCTCACGAGAGCAGAGTATATGAATATCTATATTCTGAATGAATATTTTACACCTTGGATATTCTTTTAATCTCTACATATTTCACTTGGTTTCTGAAATAATTTCTCCTGTAAGACTTTTTCTTGATGTACAGTAGGGTTGATCCTAAGTGCCTTCTTCAGGGTGGCTTTTCCTCAGTCTCCTGAGGGCAAACCCATTCACTTCATGGTTGTCTCTGTGACCCTTCTTAACAGTAACTAGCTTTAATCGCTGAGTTTTGCTGAGAAGTAAGAGTAGCCTGTAAGAAGCAGAGAAAAGTTGACTACTACTTCCTATAACCTGCAGAAGCTCAAGGTGCTGCTGACTGCAAAGTTAGTTGTTAGTTTCCCAGCTAGTGCAAATGGTTTTCACAAGCAACTGTGGCTACTTCTTGCTTTTCTTACTATGGAGAATCTGAGTTACTGCAGCAGTAAATGACTTACTAATTTTTCTTCAGTTTTAGCTCCCCCTTCCAACATAGTTTTATATAAAAACATAGAATTTTGTAAGAAATGCAAACTTTTTTAATATTATCATATTCTATAAAACTGTCTTGGTTCCTACTTGGTTTCAAAGTAACGCAGAATTCTTCATGTTGCTAGCTTAAAAACAAAGCAGTCATTTATCACCTAAAACCTTGGGTCCTTGCTGGCATACCCCCACTTATGGACGACTAGGATCCTGTAGTAGAGATGAGACTAGGTTCAGCAGAAGTAGTAAGAGCAGTGGAGGCCAATTTGTGACAGATCCAGTCCGTTATTAAATGTTACAGCTCTGGTGTTTCAGATACAGGGACTGTAGCCTGGTTTGTTCCATCGTCACCATGCTGCAAAGTTCGTGCCAAAATGTTGTGGTAAATTGTCGTATGCCAAAGTGTGATAGCGAATATGGCTGCAAAGTAGATGCCAAAATGTGATGGTGACTTGTTCAGCTATGGAGGAGAGCATCAGAAATGAACGGTTCTTGTGAAATAGTCTCAAATCTTTGCAAATTATAAAGGAAATGGCTCAGATGTCTTTATTTGAATGATCCCTCTCAGGGCAGAGAGGGAGAATAAACTACTTTTTTACTACTTTTTTCTTTTAGTTATTGGACTGTTAGCTTTGTGGGATAGATGAAAAAGGATGAAGAGTGGGATAGGGAGAGGCTGGGGTACACTGTAAGGCTTCCTGCTGAAATCTGCAGCGTGCTGCACAGCTGATGAGTGAGTAGTCATCCCATGGCCTGTGGAGGTAGGTTGCCAGTGTCAGTTGCTCTGGGGCCTGGCTTCTTTCTTTTGTCTGGGATGCCATATGTTTGGTCTCAGCAGGTCTTCTTATACTAGCCCTGGCAAAATGAATTGGAGGAGCTGTTCACAACTGAGATGCAGGATGGAAAGGGAAGCCAGCAGGATTTTGCTGATCAGTCTGGGGTTCTCCCTGGTCCAAAAGTGACTATTTGCAACCTGGAAGTTGCCAGGGATAATCATCAGTCTTTGAAGTAACTGTAAATCCTCATCCTCTCCCCAGGGTATCCTTTAGGAGACTGTGGTATTATTGGTAAAAATCTGTCTTCCTGTTTCTAAGGGAGGCCCTGGAATCATGTCAAATGCAATAACTCTTGTGTCATGTCTTTGAAAGTTTGCTCATTTTTTGGTATCACAGTCATCCCTCTTCACTCCTCTAAGTTAGAACCTCAGCCAGTTTGATTGCTGCCACTATTTTCTGTCTGTGTTCATTAGTGGCAGGCAGTCTTACAGACTTCCACTTACTTCAACAGTTGTTCTTGCATGGTAGAGAAATTGCATTTAACCACAAGTATTACTGTAGGATCAGCAGCTCGGCCGTTCTCAGTGTGTTTTCTCTTTTCTGTTTTCCCAGGTTTTGGAAACGTGCTGGATTTGTGCCAGTTTATCTGAGGCAGACACCAGTAAGTAGCATATTGTTTCTGAATGAAATCCAGCCCTATTGAAATCACTGGGCAGCTTTCCATTAGCTTCTGTGAGAAGCAAGTTGGTCAGGAAAGTTTCCTGAGGCTACATCTGGGGGTTGGTTTGTCATCCTTTTTGTTCTTTGGGCCTATAGATAACTAAAGGAGTAAAGTTTTAGGGTTGTAAATGTGGTCTTCTAAGCAGTTCGCACGTAAAAAATGCAGCTTCTGAGGGTTAATAATGTGGTTACTGGTAAAATACACAAGTGGCCCTTGAGCAGACCGCTCTTTGTTTTTGTTTACAAAAGGTAGCACTAGCTGTTATAGGACTTTTCGGGGAGAATTTGTCTCATGTAATTGCATTTTTCTTTTGCTTTTCTGGCTCTTGAGCTGTATTTGGAATTCCCCAAACTGGAGACTAATGGTTACCTCAAGAAGCTAAAATCTCTCAGCACTGGGATTTCCCGAATTCTAGGAGTTCACAGGTTTTCCATGAAGGAGTGGTGATCAGTAGCAGCGGATACATGCACTCTTGTTGATTTAGAAGACCTTTGTCTTCATCAGTTGAGCACAGATTGCAAAAGGTTCATGAGCATGATGAACGATACCAAGGATGCTGGAGAGGGACTCTTCATCAGGGACTGCAGTGATAGGACAAGGGGTGATGGATTTAGACAGAAACAGGGGAAGTTCAGGTTAGATATAAGGCAGAAGTTCTTTACTGTGAGGGTGGTGTGAGGCACTGGCACAGGGTGCCCAAAGAAGTGGTAAATGCTCCATTGCTGGTAGTGTTCAAGGCCAGGTTGGACAGAGCCTTGGGTGACATGGTCTAGTGTGAGCTGTCCCTGCCCAAGGCAGGGGGTTGGAACTGGATGATCTTAAGGTCCTTTCAACCCTAACTATTCTATGGTTCTATATATTATTTATTAGAATGACCTGACTGGTGAGCATTCGTGCATCATGCTGAAGACACTGAACGAAGAGGACACTGAACAGGAGCCTTGGCTTACTGCCTTCTGGAAAGGTAACTTTGATTTTGCTAACACTGGGCTTCTGGGCTATTTAGTCTAGAGGTCCGCAGGAGTTGTTTATTTTATCATCTTGTCCTATAGATTTTAGGAGGCGGTTCCTTTCTCTGCTTTCCTACCAGTTCAGCACATTCTCTCCTTCGTTGGCTCTGAATATCCTGCAGAACAAAAACATCAAACAGCAGCCCCAGCCACGTGAGTACCCTGGCACATGATGTTCAGTTCGATTGCAGTTTAAAATCCATGTATATGATTATGAGAGTTCTCAACTACATGCATTGTATGATGTCTCCCGTGAAGTGCCATGAATTGCTCTTGGTCAGTCACTGTGTTTGTTCCTATTATCCAGAAGAATGCTTTCATTTCTAACTGAAAGCTAAGAGGACATTTTCTACCAGTGGAAACAAGGAGTAGTGGGGTTTTGGTGTTTTATTGGTGTTTTTTCTTCTTGCTTTCTTTAGCAAAGATTTAAGTATGCCAAAATTAGAGGGCTCCTGACTGTAACAGCTAAATGCATGATAAAACATGGATGGATACTGACACCTGCCAGATCCAGTATGGGATTGAAAGGGAAGCCCTGAATAGCAAGGGTCAGTAGGCAGAGCAGCTTGCTCAGGGTCTTAGGAAGAACATTGTCATTAGAAATTTGGAAGTTGGAATGTGATGTCTTTCTAAGAGCGAGGCTTCAGTTCAACTGCATGTTATTGGGCTCAGTTCAGCACTTGGGGGGGGAAACAGGCAGTATAAAAAAGGGCCAGACAAGACAGTTCTAACAGTCACTTCTGGCTTGAAAGCAAATGACTCTTTCTCAATATACCTTGCAGCGGGGAGTCCTCTTTAGAGAATTTGGTAATCTCTCCTATGGGGTTTTAGTATCTATCTTGCAGAAAGAGTTTTGGTTGCTGCTACTGGGGTACACAGAATCGTCTTGAATACTGAGATCCTGGATGATAGCTACAAAGAACAGTCTTGACATTGCTGTCTTTTTCTTGCACCCATCAGCCGTCAGCCGTGCTGAATTAGAGTCAGTTTTCATCCCATATGATCTGAAGAGGTTAGAGATGTACTCTCGCAACATGGTGGACTATCATCTCATCATGGATATGGTACCTACCATTGCCAGGATGTTCTTTCTCAACCAGATGGGTGATATCTCTCTCTCTGCTGCACAGTCGGTACGTATCACTGTGAGAACAAGCCATGCTTTACCTCTCTTTGTATATATACTTTTGGAATAGTTTTCTGTTTCACGTCATCTCTAATAAAATACTTAGTTTTAGTTAATTGCTTCTTTTGTAGTCCTCTTCATGATTTCTCCTGCTTGCAGTTTTATTCCACATTTATCTCTACTTCAGGAGAAAGGCATTTGTTTGTACTAAGTATGGAGTGGCAAATGCCATCTGCAGAGTAATTCAGGGGTGTTCCACTGCATCTGAGCAAAGCTTCAGTTCATACCAGAGAAGCCTTGTGTTACTTGAGCAGAGCAAGGACATGGTTAAATGTAGGGAGTGTAGGGGGTAATACATATTTGTATATCCTCTAAAATCCTCTATAGCTGAAATGTATGTTGTTTCCTCAGGCCCTTTTTCTCGGGATTGGCCTACAGCATAAATCTCTGGACCAGCTGGAAAAGGAGTTAGAACTGCCCAGCAGTCAGCTGATGGGCCTCTTCAACAGGATCATCCGCAAAGTAGTGCAGGTAATGGCATCATGACAGGCTTTGACTTAGTTGTATTGGACCAACATCTAATTCCAGTACTGAGCTCAATCGAAGCAGTGTATCTTTAACAATCTCCCAACAATTGACTGTAAATTTCTGTATAAGATGGGAAAATCACAGTGGAAAAATTTATGGCATTTATATAGTGTTTTCCCAAATAATAGTGCTTATGATGTACATGATAAATTGAGTAATGTGGTGAATTATCAAATAGTGAGACAGACAAAATACTTGCAAACTGCTTGCAACTGCTTGCTGAGCCTAGGGCTTCTAATTCTCAAGGTTCAGGATACAATAGTATAGCTGGTGTAGTTTGTCATAGTGGCTCATTGGAGAGGTGACTTCTTCACTCTTGAAGAAAATAACATACCAAAATACATATGCAGCTTTTGGCTGCAAATGTTAATCAAATGGTGCTGTATTAATAAAGTGTGTTGTAAACTCTGAGTACTCGACATTAATGTGAGTGACATTGACTGTGGACTGATTTAGTTTTATACTCTTTATGAAAGCTCTCTATCATTCGGCCTTCAGGAAGCAGCCTTGAGCTTTTTATTTCAGTACGATGGAATATATGCATCAGAAATAAACTGCCTGATAGTATTTGCAAGGTTAGAAGAGTTTCATGGGGACAGACAGCATTTCCTATTTATGTTAGAGCAATAACCTAGAAGAAACAGCAAGTCTTAAATGTGTTGGCTTTTTTCGTTTTCAGTTGTTCAACACAGTGCAGGAAAAAGCTGTGGAGGAGCAGATGGCAGCAACAAAAGATATTGTAATGGAGCCAACACTGAAGTCTTTAAATGATGACTTGGTAATTATGAACTTTCTTCTTGATACATATGTGAACACTTCATGGAATTCCCTTGAGTGTAGGAGCCTTGTCATCTAGATTTTCTTGGATGGAAAGAATTCCACATCATGTCTGTCACCTTATGGCAGTTGAAACCTGACAGCATGCTTCTAGTCATGCTTTGTTAATTTGCAACATGGATTTTCTGCAGAATCTACCAAGATGTTCTTATATATTACACGTGTATGTATACAAACAACATAGAAATAAGTAATATAAAAGTGTGAAGCTTTTCAGGATCATCTGGTATTTGTTTTAGGGCATGTACTTCTCTTTCAGTGGGAAAGGCATTTTCCTTTCATAGAATCACAGTATCATAGATTAGTTTGGGTTGAAAAGGACCTTAAGATCATCCAGTTCCAGCCCCCCTGCCTTGGGCAGGGACACCTCACATTAAACCATGTCACCCAAGGCTCTGTCCGACCCGGCCTTGAGCACCGCCAGGAATGGAGCATTCTCAACTTCCCTGGGCAGCCCATTCCAGTGCCTCACCACCCTTACAGTGAAGAACTTCTTCCTTATATCCAATCTAAACTTCCCCTGTTTAAATCTGAATCTGTTACCTTTCATTGCACTGTTGCGCTTAGAACTTCATGCATCCGTTGTACTGTTATGTTGTAGGAAGAAGCTGCAAAGGAATTCCAAGAAAAACACAAGCAAGAAGTGGGGAAGCTGAGAGAAATGGACCTTACACAGTAAGAATTCATCCATTTTAGTCTCAAATCTGGTTTTTCACTGATACCTGGTTGAATGCTGGGTCACTAGGACAGAGTGGTGCACAAGGCTGTAGTTTGCAGTATCTCGATCTCAAACCATCAGAAAATGGGAAATAGCTGTGGATATCCTCCAATGGCAGTGGCCTGGTTAGATAAGGAGATGCTGCTGCACTAATGAAGACCTTGGGTATTATGTGCCTGACAGCCAATGACTTCGTCTTCATCAGTCAGCTGTGGTAGCAGCTGCTTTGTTTCACACTCAAAACACTCTCTGCAGTACAAATTAAATTCAGTAATAACTTCAGTTCAAGGCCATTCACCTTTTCACCTCAGTGCATGAAATTCATTGACTGAGAAGTGTGTCATACTCCCAAGAGTGACCGTACCAACTTCCCTTTTCTGCTGGTATTTTGAATGGAAAGCAAAGATTGTAAGTTGACAAATCACAGCTGATCAGAGTGGATCTGTCTGTGGAGCTCTAGAACTGAATTGCTCTGAAGAGCTGGGACTGGCTCCTTGTTGCAGTCCTGCAAATAGATGTGCTTCAAAGAGTAATGCTGGATCAGTCTTCAGCTCTGTCTCAGTACCACTGGCATCTCTTTTGTCACAGCAGTAGCTCTTACTGTGTGTCTATGTGTCATTCTTGATCTTGGCTGTATAGAGTATGTATATTATACATGTATTAGTTACACAGTTCTGTAATATGGACTAGTAAAGCAAGCTGCCTGGCTATGGGCCATTTTACAGTCTCCTCTGCTTTTAGAAACAGTCATTCCTCAAACCTGGATGCCCAGGTCCTGTTGCCTGCTGTCCACCTGATATGTATGTCTGACTGAAGTGAGAATAGTACCTGGCTAATTTTAGTGTTCTTTTCTGTAACCAAAAAACCCCAAGACATCAAAACCCCAAACCAACATTAAAAGAACAACCAGTCAGAGCTTCTTTTATTAACTACAGCGTGCATTAATGTTTTAATACATTACATTACTACAAGATGGCTTTTAACCTCTGTAGAGCCGGGCAATTTGTAGGATGCTGAGCTGCTGAACCAGCAGTTTACCTGAAATGTCAGCAGATGTCTCTCTTTCTGGACCATCAGGAGTTATACATGCCACTGATTCTCTCCCTTCTCTCTCTTCTCCCACTTTTTGTCTTGCAAATCCTGTTTACTGTACTGACATCCTAGGAAAGTGGTCTGTTTTGGCCCTAGTATCTGTTAAATCTGAAAAAAGGAGTAAAAGCTTCTTTCATTCTTTGGTTGCCTGTTTGAAGAGAGGATGGAAATGGATGTGATTTGAAGTGACCTGCAAGTAATTCACATTAGGAAAACAATATAACCATATTTTTTTAAGTTTTAATTCAGTTTTTTAGTGTTAATGGCATTACATATCTGTTTGTCATTATGGACCATGTTCCCTTTTTCCACCCAGAAGTAGATTCCTATTTTCCATGAGAAGAGGCAGACAAAGATCCATTTTGAACTCTTTTCAATACAGGTTATAGAAAACTAATAGAAGAGACAGAGCTGTTTGGTTTGAAAAGGCTTTGTCCAGTATTGTTCAGCCTCATATGAACAAAAGCCAGTCTATTCTAAACCTCTAAGAATTTGAGATGGAGAGCAACCACTCCATTTTGTTACAGGACTGCTTTGCCTAGTTAAATTTCTATGTGATTTCCAAGGTACTTGAACACCCAGACAAGGGGCACAGAACATGAGCTTATTTGAATAGCAATTGTTGCCTTAATTTCTCTTTTCAAAAGCGAGCTGCAGGTCTTCAGTTTTTCCCAGGTTGACGCAGGAGAATTGCACAATTCAAGCTTATTGCTGGTCTGAAAGAAACTATTAATTCAGTTAACTTTCCATTATGAACCACTGCTTTTTGCATCCTCTTCCTTCACCACCATAACCGTCCTCCTCTTTTTTGGAGGGGGGGAAGAAGTAAAGCCTACAAGCTTTTATAAAGAAAGCTGTAGTGATTATAGATCTGATTGTGGTTGTCAGGCTTAAAGCTGTGGTGATGGAAGGTCTGTCTGTTAAGAAATCGAGTGGGCAAGGTAAAGCATACTCCACTGCTATGGGAGTATAACCTCTGTGGCCTCATTTTTTGCTTTCATAACAGATGTTCTCTACTCGGCTCTCTGCTTTTCTGAGGAGAGGCTTCATTGAACAGTTTTGTGATGTTTACAATAGGGCATGATCCTGAGAGAGCTCCATTTGACCCTGACCACCTTTGCTGGGGGACAGTTTTTGCTTGCTGTTGACCTACTTTGGACTGAGTCTGCTGAGAGTCGTGACAAGCTATTGTGTATCCCTTTGCCGGTCTAGTTTTGTCTGTATTGCCAAATACTGGTTTGGTTGGCTGCTGAGGCTTTGTTTGTAGAGTATTGTGTGCCTGACAATATAATCCCCTTATTTTTTTCTCTTTGGCTAGCAATTTTACATGGATTTTCCTTTACCTTTTTCACTTAGATACATTATCCGGGGTGACGATGAAGAATGGAATGAGGTGCTGAGCAAAGCAGGACAGAACGCTGCTCTCGTCAGTTTGAAAAGGTGAAGAAAGTTGAAATACTCCACTGTTGTCTTTATTATAACATTTATCATTAGAGTGAAGCTAAAGAATTAAATGCAGATAAAGTGAACTTAGTGTCAGTGATAGATTCCCAGTTTTCCTGGAAAAATGAGGGTGTAGTTTCTCTGTTGCTCTGTAGTCCTGTTATAATGTAACCTAGTTGCGTATTTAACTTTCTTCTCTTGACGTGGTTAAGTCTTGATCCTGATCACACACAAAAGGTGGTACTGTCTCTACCTTAAATCACATTTAAAGAAAGAACTCATACTGTGTACCTGTCCCATTTGCTGTGGGGTCTAATGGGTGGGAGCCTATGGTTGTCCCAATGGAGAAAATGGGAATTTGGGGAAAAAGAATTCTGTCAAATGTGAGCTTAAGCCTGCAAAATATTGAGTCTGTGGCTCTGCAGTTCCTTCCTTTTCATTAATATTTCTTCTGCCGTGCCCAGCATGGAGCCTTTCTACATCTTTTCCTTGGGGATTTAGAGTTGAGACTTGCCTGTTTGCTTATTTCCCCTTCCTGGGGTGCCTGACAGCTGAAGTAATTATGGGATCTCTCTTCCACCCTTTGTATATTCATAGTTGTTTTCATGAATGCTGAAAGCTGCGAGTTTCCAGAAGCCTTACAGGAACGAGAGACCTTTGTCAGTGCTTATAAAGATTGGAGCTCTGTTGTGTTTGCTAGTGCAGGAACAGAATTGTGTACTTAAACTTGTCAGTGGTAATGCTTTTTTCTAGGTACTCTGAATTCCACATGCTCTGTATGAATTGCCTTTAGGTCATATAACTTAAAGTCTTAAAAAGCAATGACAAGAGCTAAAAGTCAAGACCTTCTGGGATTCAAATTGGATTACAGCATCTGAAGGCACTAAAAAATCTAGGTCACACTCTTGTTTGTGCTTTCTCTAGCACCAGCTTAAATGACCCAAGAAATTGGAAGTATTTTCTCCCAACCACATTTCTATGTAGACCATTTCCCCCCTTTTGCAACAAGAATTTCCCAGCTGGATGGGAATCTAGTGTAGTTATAACAGATTTTTTTGTTCCTGTTTCCCAGTGAGAAGAAGAGAAAATTAGAAACAGCAAGAGGACCTAAGCAACGGAAGAAATTGAAGAAGACTAAAGATCTAAAGCAGAAGTGGAAGAAATGACTTTAAAGCCAATCAATGAACTTGTGAATTAACAAGTGACGGGTCTGTACTTAAGAAGTACTGTTCTTTCAGTCTAAAGACTTTCTTTTGGGGGTGAGAGCTGGAGGGAAGGAAAAGCCTCAGAGGCATTTTTTAAAGTGTTTGTATTATGGAAGCACAGTGACACTGCCAGGACACAGTCTATGAGGAGAGTGTGACTGCAGAGGTTGAGTGTGTGACACGCTGGGATGTGACAAGGCTGTTTTAGCAGCTGCGAAGATTCCATTCCAAGAGGGCAGATCCACCTATAAACTTCCCCACATCTTAATGCTTGATGTCTTTATTAAAAGAGTTTGGACAGGAAAGGATGGAATGTGTTAGGCTTTGGTGTGACTCCACCTTTTAGTATTGCAGCACATCCTGGTATGTGCAGCTGCTGGTTCAGTAGTGATGCTGCTCCTTTGGAACAGGAGGGAGTTTTTGGTGTGAACTACAGCTGACTTTTTATTTGGGGCTGGCTGTTCAGTGAGCACTGACTGTGTTGTCAGACTCATGATTTGATCTGTCTTCACAGGAGCTCAGGGTATACAATGAACACTTCTATTTTGGGAGGTTGGCTATAGTTCCTACTCACTGTACTCCTCAAGCAGCTGTAATAAAGGTGGTTCATTTGCATTCACCCTTGCTCTCAAGGTCTCTGCATTCCCATAGCTCAGTAATTTACATTTCCTCATTCTCAAGCAGGGGAAGCTGCTTTGGCCATTCTGCCTCCCTGCTATCTGCTTATCTAGAGCTGCTGCTTGGCTTTGGTGGAGTATTTCTGTTAAGGTTGCCAGGAAATCAGCATTATTATACTGATCCCTGCTCTTGTTGATCTACTCTTTGAGCTTAGGGAGCTGCTGAGCAGAGAAGCCACTGAACTCTCCAGCTCTGTCACTCAGTGGCTCCTGCTTGGCAATAACTGAGAATCAGTCCGGAGCTGGCACTTTCTGTGGCTGCAGAGCTGTAGGTGTAGGTCTTCCGGCTGTCAGACTTCAAAACCAGGGCAGACCTTTGACATAGAAGGTCTCTGTCCCAAACCTGGATACCCTGGTGCACTGTCTTGATGTTCCAGCTTCATGCCCTAGAGGCTTGGAGCAGAAAGATTTACCTACAGCTGATACTCAGCTGCATTGTATTTACTTACAGATCTCACAGCTGCTTTTTCCAGCAATTCCTTGAGGAAGCAATTTCTTCTTGGGTAAAGGCTATTTCTTCACTAAGAAAGAGTTTTGTGAAGCAACTGTATTAAGCATGGCACCTGCATGACAGAGCCTGTGTATATCTTTGGTTAAGGAGCCACTATGTGAGAAGTAGTAACAATAGCACATCCCCCTCACTGGGCACAGCTGAGCCCTGAGAGGGGAGACCTGCAGCTGCAGCCCTTAAAGGCTTGATGAGGGGCCCTGTTATCCCCAGCTGTGTGAAAGAGCAGCACTGGCAGCCTGCCCTGAACCAGCTCTGAAGAACTTGTGAAAGGAGCAAAGAGGGAAGGCAAGAAATGTGGAGGTGCTTCACAACTGCTTAGGAAGTCCTCAGAAGAAAAGGTGAGTGGGAATTCTCTTTGGTTTTGCTGTTCTTGTTTAAAATAGGGAAGTGGCTGCCCTTTGGAGGTTGGTCTCTAGTGCAGGGGCTCTGCAGCATCAAAACCACATGCATGCCTGTAGGACTGTGGTTTTCCAGTGTCTTGCTTAGCTCATTGCAGAAATCTCTCGAGTTGGTTGCATTTGCCTGAGGGATGGTTACTGTAGTAAAAGGGGACTTTTATGAATAGTCCTAAATCAGTCATATTGTTACTGCTTGAGGAAGGGACAACAAAGATGTGCTTGAGCTGGTGGCCAGGTAATGGTCTGGTATCAAATGGTTACTGACTGAATACCCTTGGCTTCACATGCTCTGCATGGCAAGATTCAGCTGTGGTTTAGCAGGCTGCAAGTCAAGGCTTTAAATGCTTTTAGAGTCCTTTTAAAGCATGGTGAAATTGCACTAATAAAGCATCAGTGATTATTTGGATTCTCTAACCTATGCAAGTTGCTGGGGTTCTTCACCCTGGTGCTAGTGTTTTACTTGCTCTAGGTCTTGCTGTCTAATAAGTGACAACATCAGAAGGCTGTTTTTATTACACATTGCTTCTTGTGCTAAGAAAATGCTGATCAGACTTCCTTAAAGTGCAGAAGTGGTGCAAATTACAATGCCTGGCTTAGGAGAGCTGTTAAACTCTGGTTCTACTAACAGGTTTAAAACTCAGGTGTAGGAGAAGTTTTATGATAGAACACCCATGTCCTGTTAAGGCTCAGAAATGGGTTTGTACTTTTTAAGGCCTAAGCTGTGGATCAAATGGCCAAGGAGCTCAAACCCAGGTTGTATTTATGTGAAGAATATGCCAAAATCGCTATTTATAAGCCTCCTCTAAAGAGCTGTAGCAGTGCATGAGCTTGATTGGGCCCGTGCCAGAGCTGTGACCTGCATGTGCCTGTGATGAGGCTGGTCCTGTGTAAGCCTGAAGTCAGACCCAAGATCCTGGTTCTAGGCAATACAGACTTGTGCTTGTAGGCGGCAATAATGAAAGCTTTGATGTGTGACTTACTGGTACTGTCTTAAGGAATGTATATGGAAGCATTCGTGATGATGGGCTGAGTGGGAGCAGATCTGTGGAAGTCCTGCAGTCCAGCAGGACTTGTTGAAACTTGTCTGTAAGCCAAGGTGAAAGGTAGGAGCAAAATTCAACTGGATTCTTCAAGCAGAGACCTCAGAGCAGCCTTCCAGTGTCTGAAGGGGGCCTATAGGGGTGTTGGGGAGGGATTCTTCATTAGGGACTGCAGTGATAGCACAAGGGGTAACGGGTTCAAACAAACAGGGGAAGTTTAGATTGGATATGAGGAAGAAGTTCTTTACTGTGAGGGTGGTGAGGCACTGGAATGGGTTGCC
>JANRGW010038540.1:10452-30694 GCA_024733675.1 Psilopsiagon aymara | reverse complement strand
GGAAAGGCAGCCAGCCAGCTCTTTCAAGGTCTTTGCAGTTGAACACCCCAGAAAAAAAATAAATTACCTTGAGCCAAAAGCCCTGGGGGAGAGGGGGAGGCAACCACTATGAAAAATACAACGGAGGAAACCCTGTGGGTAAATAACTAGTGGGAGCTCACAAGAGCGCAGCTCTCAGGATGCATGTGTGTTTCTACTGTGGGAGAGAGAACAATTGAATTATGAGGAGCTCTTAAGCAAGTAAAGTAAACATCTTTTGGCAATTTAGTGCTGCACTTTGAAGCCTGGCTATGTCATACAAATGGTGAAATAGCACGGACACCCTTCTGCTGGATAGTTTGTTTAATATGGTGAGTCGAGAGTTTTCGGAGAGCAGCACTCTTTTATGAGCTCATGAGCTGGAGGAGGGAAAGTGTGGAAGGAGCAGAAGAGGGATATTTAAGCAAAGCTATAGTTGCCTGGAGCCTATGGGAAGTGGCGTGAGAGGGAAGGGTCTGCAGCAGGAGCCCTGCAGCATCTGTGAGGCTGCCATCGCGGGAACCAGCCCCAAAGCATCCCCCTCCAAGGGAAGAGAGGGGGAGAGAGAGGTATGGGGCAAGGGGACAGGGCTAATCACATGAGTGGGGTTAATTGCTATAAATATCAAGAATCAAATCAGTATGTCAAGATGTGTGTTCCACTTTTCACATATATGCGGCACATAAATGAGAAATGGAGAGAGAGGGAGGAAGAGCTAGAAAGAAAAAGGAGAGACTACTAAAGAAATAAGCCCCCCTGTACAGACAGCCTGACGCCAGATGGCTTCTTCTAATAAATATTCAACCTTAACTCAGTTCCCATGTAACTTTGTTGTAAAGCTGCCAGCACACCCACACAGATCTGGGCCAGCAAAATGATTACAGTAGTACAAACAAAATAGTGCAATAGAGGAAACAGGCAGACAGGGTCCTGTATACGGAAAGACAGAGCTGTAAAGATGTGAGTTGATGAACCTTTAGATTTAATACTGAGAAACTTAAAATAATGACTTGGGCAGAGGGGAGAAAAACCTTTGGGGGTGGGGAGAACCAACTTTTCTTCCTTGCTAATGCTTTTATTGTTGGGAATATAGAGAACGTCATTCTGTTAAGACAACAAATGAAGCACTATAAATCAGTTGCTGTTCTGCATATTTTCTTCATTCAGCTGGAATTTGGATACCTTGCCTGAAATCATTGTCCGGCTTGCATTTCCGCTGTCTGTTGTGCTCATACGGGGTACAAATTAAAACGGAAGATTTTTTACATGACATTTGTTATATTAATTGGGAAGAGAAAGAGGAGGTTTGGTATATTTTTCTTAAGAAAACACTGGCCCAGTGCTCAAAAACATACATTTAAGTTGTGTGAGTGGTTTTGCCCCAAGCTCTTTAATTTCAAAATTGGATTATGAGTTCTGAATATCAGAACACGCCATGTTGGCAATCCCAAAACTATTTAAATGCAACCCTGACCAAATCTTATTCTAGTGCTAAGATTAGGAAAGAGAAAAAGGCAATAAAAAAGGACATGCTTTGCAGACAGGCATGTATTGATAATGTAGGGGAAAGAAAAAAAAAACAAAACCAACCAACCAACACCAACACAAAAACAAAACAAAAAAATAAACAAAACAAAAAACAACCAAAGAAAAAAAAAAAAAAAACAATGAAGACTGGGATCAGAAAATAATTTTTCTAAGATGCCATGGATTCATACTATGGAGTTGTTTTGGGGTTTTTTTTGGCTATGTTTCATGCAGAATATCTCAAATTTAGAGGCAGAAAAAATGCAGGTAGCCAACTCAGAATATCAACCTGCAATTAAGGTGGTTGTTTAACAACTGCCTATGAGCCAGCAATGGATCAGAGAGTTAAACTATGAATTTACTCTAAGTTGAGAGACTAGCAACATGAGGTTAAGCAATTCTTTCTCAAGAACACAGCCTTTTTTTGTTATAAGCTAACTTATGGTGTGCTTCTGGAAAGACTTCATTTTGCATGATACAGAAGAGTATAAATAGAATTAATAAGACTGAATTAAAAAAAAAGCAGGGGGAGAGTAGGCTGAACGTCAGAAAATATTTCCTGGTTGTAAGAGCTTCCCTCTGCAAAGCAGATCGACAAGTAGATGTAGTTGGCTGTAGAGTCAGGCGTTCACCACTTCCCTCAGGAGATTGTCACTGTGGAGGTCTTAAAAACAAAGCTGAACTCAGCGCTAGTAAATATGCTTCAGGGAATAACCCTGTGTTGGACAGATATGGACAAGATCAATTAACAGATCTCTTCCATGTGTTCTTTCTATTATTTTTGACTGTTGGGAAGAAAACTTTGCTAGAGAAAAGCCTAAACCTCCCTCCACAGTCTGCCTTTTAAGAAGAGAACAGACTATATCACATGGCAGGCTCATGTCTGAAGCTCTGTTCATTACTGCCACTAAGACTCTCCCACCAGTTTTGCTCAGCTCGCCCTCTATACCCGCTGTTATTGAGAAACACCAGAGAAAATTTCCTGGAAACAAAAAAAAAAAAAAAAAAAAAAAAAAAAAAAAAAACCAAAAAAAACCAACCTGAATGTCTCTTATTTCTGATCTTTCCTGGCCCCTTTATAATATTCATCTACTCAGAGAAATATTTGACACCTCCTTCCCACCCACCCCCATTAGAAATCAGCTGTGGACTGCCTGCTTGTGCTCCTTCTCCAGCCTTAAGGTACACATTACAATTCTATTCTTATCTGGAGCAAGATAGCATCAAACAAGGGAAGCAGTCAAATGATGGCAGGCAGGCATCTTGGTAAGCTCCATGCCTGAAGAAATGCACACCTTTTGTTTATGGCTGGCAGGATGAAAGCCATGCGATGGAGCTGGACACAAATCTATCAGCCCTTGGGAAAACACCGCTGAAGCTGCTAACAACATGCCTCCTCGGCGCTGTGTACCACAAGCACATCAAACAAGACCTTCATTGACTATGCTGGCTTGAAGCTCAAGATCTCTATCCTTACCTTAATAAATCAGGCCTACAATGCTGAAAAATCCCTGTGTAAAGTATAGAGGTTCAGGGTCACCACTTACACTTCTCCAGCACTAAGCTTCATTCTGCCGACAAAACCAAATCAAAACTAGGGCTAACTTCAAAATCAATTTAAATCCTCATCACACTTGTTTTTTTAAAAGAGACACCATGTATTTAGGGGAATAAGACCAAAACACATGGATTTCTTCCATGTGGAAGAGGGAGAAGACAAGCCTATGGCTAAGAGCACTTCTGTGTGGGCTCAGTTGCCCCACAGTGACCATGCATTCAAAGAGCAGAACCCCACCAGACCAACACACAGACTTTGACTTTTAGGTCAGCTTGTTTTAATATAATACCAAGTTTCTATTAGTATTGGTTCGGTTCAGCAAAAGAAAGAGGCAAAAGGAAACCAGGGGAGAAAGAACACAGAGAAAATTAAATAGCAAAGAGATACTGGCAGAGAGAAAACTGTAGATACAAGTAGGCTCTACCTATTCTCCCTGTGCCCTCTCCATCGCTGTTCCCACCTGCCTCTTTCTCTGGAGGAAATGTGACAGAGGTGCCACAGCCTGACTGGCAGGCAGAGCTGGAAGAAGCTTCAACCCTGCCTGGCTTCTCAGCTAAGCACCAGAATAAATGAAAGAAAGGAAAAAACAAGGAAGTGAACTGTGGGCTTGGGGGGAAAACTGACTGAGGAGGAAGATCAGTATTGCCCGAAGGCACCTAAGATGTAAATAAGAGCAAGAGGAGGTTCCAGTGAACCACTTTTCACTGCACCTCCACTGGGGGTGAATTCCCCCATGAAGACCCTGCCAACATCCCTTCCACTTTCGCCATGGAGCAGAAGGACCAGTTTTGCCCCCACTTCAGCCACAATGACTTCAGAAGGAGGGAGTCGCTGCTGGGACCAAAGTCCTCCAAGACTTGTAGTTGGAAGGAAAAGTGGCAGCACCACTATTGCGTTCTCAGCTGGGGTAAACAACCTGGATGAAAACTTCGCTATCATGGCAAGTTTGTTCCTGCAGTTTCTGCAGGGCCAGGGGTGGTGGGCTTGGCCTGGGAGGCAGTGCTCTGTCACCCTCAGCACCTTGCTGGAAACCAAGAGGGTTCATTAGGAGGGCATGTGACTGGGTGCCTTACATCTACATAACACAACTTCCATCACACTGGATTTCTTCAGAGCATGATATTCATCGAGCTAGAACAGGAGCAAATCTCATTACTGCAAATGAAGAAAAAGTCAGGGCAACAAAATTAGTCTGGTTTAACACTTTTTTTTTTGTAAAATTCTGTATTGTCCTAGAAATGCAAGCAGTGATTTTGGGCATGTGACCGAGCAGACAGCAGTGTTGATGCTCTCAGCCATTAGCCTATAAATTGAATAAGATAGATGCGTTTATTCATATGAACTAATGTAGGGGTTTTTATGAAGGTTTCATATTATACAAATCCATTAGCATATTTACAAATTAATCTTCCCTCAGGAAGAAAAAAGATCAAAGATTTACAGACAGAAGTGCTTTATTACTTTTAAACTGCCTTTTTTTAAAAAAAAAAAAAGAAAGAGAAAAAGAAATGAAGGGAAATTATGTTGAACCATAAATGTTTCTTTATGAGTACTGTACAGCAGCTTTGTGGAAGATTTAAATTTACTAAAGGGCAAGGGGGACTTTAAGCCATCCATATGAGTTCAGTATTAAAAATATATATACATGACAGGTGCCCATATAAGTTCATGCAGTACAAAATATTGCATAAATGAGCTCATTTATCTGAGTAATTTAAAAAGAGATTCTGCACAAGGGGAGATATTTAGTATGAATTATAGTCCGTTTACCTTTCATAAGTTTTTTCATCACTTCCCATACCTCCTTTGGTGCTACTGAAAATATCTGTAAGTTATTGAGTGTTATATTTAACCTTGCTATTCCCCATTCCCAGGAAAGCCCCTATTGGTGAAGTGATTACGTGTTCTCTTCAAAATACACAATTTGTAAACCCCTGCATGCACAATTATTTCCTTTTCTAGAAGAAACAGATACTAGATAAAACAAGATCAGGCTAAGAAATCTTTCATCTAAGCAAATAGCTTGAATAATAAAAAGTAATACAGGTAAAGAAAAAAGCCTCTAGGTTTGTCTTCTTCATTTACATTCTGTTCTGTTGTAAAAAAAAATTCCTCTTTATATTTTCAGAATTACTTTGTATTACGGTTATAAACAAAATTGTACAGCAGCAAGGAAATGAAGCAAAATGCAAACCTTTAATGATTTATTAATAACCACTTTCTGAAACATTTCTTACTACTAAAGAGAAATCAGAACACTACGTGGAGGATTTCAGGGTAAGAGGGAGGGGGAAAGGAGAACTATTTGAAAGTTATAAAAGTAACAGAAAATTTCCAAGGGAAAACCACACCTGACAAATGAAGTATGTTTTAGGTAGAGCTACTCCTGCCTTTGGACAGGAATCAGAACTAGATGACTTCTGAAAACCCTACCAGACATAAGTTTTGTATTCTATGCTGAAATGTTCAAAGATCTTTTGCAACATGTACTTTTTTAAAAAAAAAAAAAAAAAAAAAAAAAAAAAAAAACAAACAAATAAGCAAATAAAAAAAATAATAATAATAAAAAAAGAACCCAACCAACCAATACCCATTTAGGACAGTTTCCACAGGGAAACTTCAGCGATATTACAATAAATGAGATTAAATCACTATCATCAACAGCATAATTCTTATGTTCTCATGATCATTGCACTCACTCAAGTATGTAACTTCTTGAAGCTCTCTGAAAAATTGCTGCTACATTGAAAAGGACCAGCACCTGGATAGCATTTACCCCTCCTCCTACCTCTTTACTACACACTTGACAATGCATAAAACCTTTTCATAGCACAACAGCTGTGTGTTCATAGCTACCTCTACACAGAGGTCATACACAGAGATGTCACTGTCAGGCAGTAAATGGTTTCACAGTATCTCATACCAGCAGAAAAAGAAGACCTCTGTAAGCACACTATTAAGACAGCAGATATTTTTAAGGCTCCTCAAAAAGCTGTACTTTCACTCTTTGCCACTTTCATCAGCCAGTGCCTAGCCTGAAGCCTACAAGCGGAGCCAAGCTGGACCTGTCCTCCTCCCTAACCCTCCTCTTCTGAAAAATCTCCTCCCCCTCCATCCACACTCCACCTATCTCTGTGAAGGATACATGCCTTGAGCAAATTTGAATGAAAGGATATCCTTCCTCTACTCTGAATGTAAGTTTAATTATAAAACACCTCCACATTCTGCTATCATTCAGGCATGCTTTCCCTGAATAATCAGGCAACTTCATCTCTCCCTGTGTTCTTTTCCTCTGATTTACTAAAGCGTCAGAGAGAAAATCTCCAGAAGTTTCTCTGTAATAGTTAGAAGGGAAATTCATTGTCAATATTTGTTTTCCTGTGGATATTGCATTTGGCTATCAGTCTTCACAGTTAGCAAATGATAACTCTTCAATGTCTCAGTCTACCCATTTGGGAAATCAACAAAAGATAAGACTACCCATGCTTCTGGGCTATGTGGTTTGGAAAGTGGCCTGAGAAGCTGAAAAGGTGCAATGTTTGTTTTTATAATAGCCTTAATATTTTCCATTTCTACAGAATATTTTATTCCAAAATCTTAAGCTTTTCCAAATAACACTTTCTGTGAGGTGTTTGTAAATAAATAACATACAGGGTAATCCTGAGTCTATTGTGATTTATACTGACAGCAGGTGCTGTAACTTTTCATTTGTATGATCTGCTAGTCCTGCTGAAGCCTATGAAAGTTTTTTGTTAAAAGTATTACTGGCAAATGTAGTCAGTAGATTAATACTAATTAGCCTAGGGTGAGAGAGTTATGCATTACTTGAAATCTGGCTCACAAATGGAAAATGACAAAGTGGAAGGACATCTTCTAGAGACAACAGGGGAAAAGTCAACAGCTGAAGTTCAACTACAGAAAAATTAGTCATATATATGCTCTAACGGGAATACTCTTAGGCCAGTAGTCCCTTAAACCAAGAGCCATTTAAGGTTAACACCTTACACTTTCCAGGCATTCACCTCTTCAGCCATCATCACCCTGTTAGTGATACTGACTACATCACAGATGTGAGATGAAGTTTTGCACCACAAGATTTTCAGGTGAAAAAGTATGTTATCAATGAAGAAAAATTACATGTCATTACACTAGAGTGCATGCTGTGCATGCCTTTTCAAATCAATATGGGGAATTAAGAAGTCAAATGCCTGTGACATTAAATATGAATGTGAGAAATAAAATAAGTAGAAATCTATGTGTTCCATTACATGGGATAACTTTGCCACTGCCACCTTTCTCCTATGAAAAGCATGGTCTAAGATGAGAAAATGAAAACTCAGTTTATTTTAAGGAAATTAATACAAAAATTTGGTGAGATTAAGAAATAAAGTATTTTCCAACTTGAATTCCAGTCTGGAAATCTGAAAAAATAACAGCATATGATACTTTATGAACCAGGAATTGAGAAGGATAGTACATACATCTTTCTTTGTAACAGTCTTCTAAAAGGACAGCCAATATTTAAATGGAAGAACAAAAAAATACAGAAAAAGAATAATGCCAGAAGTGACACATTATCTCATTTTGAGGCACGCATCTGACTCCTTGACTCCTTACAGTATGAAGAATAAACAACATAAGCCACAAAGGCTTCTGTGTGTATCATAAAGTGCACGGCATGGGAAACCACTTCTCTAGCTCTCTGAAGGAAATGGTTTCTTTCATCTCTGATCAAGTTTCAGAGGTATTAGATATTTATTTACATATGAAGGACTGTGAACCAAATTCACCTCATCATTTTGTACAATAGACTGAAGAATATGTCTACTCAGCAGCTTTATAAAAACATCTAACTTTGTCCTGCAGAGAGTTAGATGCTCTCTGCATCTGGGACATCTCTCTTATGGACATCTAATATTAAGACAAAGTTTATTAATTCTCTGAATGTGGTAGAACAAGCAATTGTGCCCAAGAAAAATGAGAAAATGAGAATTCAGAACGGCCAGCCAGGTAGCAGTAAAGAAAACAAAACATATGGTTGGATTTTTTTTCAAGACACTGAAGTTGGTGGAAGAAGAGACTATGAACCGATCACTGAACCTTACAAGACATATTGAGGTAAAAAGGGAAGGAGTGCTAGATGCTACTGGAAAGAGAAGAATGTATTAGTGAGAAGGAAGAACACATTTGCTTGCCTGTTTATACCTTATGAGGTTCCAAAAAATCATGATACCCAAACAGTTGAATATCAGTAAATTCTGGTCCAACATCAACTGTTCAAAGACCTACAAAAATGCTTGTTCTAACCAAGCCAATTCTGAAACTTCTACTGAAGCATAACTTTTTATTGTTAGTAAAACGAAATTCTGTTGTTTTTAAGAATAAAATTGTGACTCATGGATGTATACACACTCAAATAATGTGCATGTTGCTTGTTGGCACCCAGCATACTTTCTGTCCCATATATTCTTATCTAGATCTTGATCACCTTATTTTCATACACAAAGCCTGAGATGTTTGCATCATGTGATTTCTTTT
Organism: Psilopsiagon aymara; assembly: GCA_024733675.1. Lineage (NCBI taxonomy): Eukaryota > Metazoa > Chordata > Aves > Psittaciformes > Psittacidae > Psilopsiagon > Psilopsiagon aymara. The sequence goes on along the minus strand of JANRGW010038540.1, from coordinate 22,053 downwards.
CCAACATATTTTTATATGATAGATCATAACATGGATGATGAGGATCACATCCCCATTAGCAGAACCATTATGGAGCTGGAATCAACAATTTGAACAAGACATAAATCACAGAGCATCTGACAATGGAAATGAATATGGGGGCTCCTTTAAACCACTTTATATGGCCTGGTGTTGGTGCAGGCACCCTCGTACAAAGAGAAAAATATTACAAATAATCCCTCAAACCTCAGGCATTGGACCCTCCTAAGGACACCGCGTCCTTTTATTAATTCAGCATGGGGATTGCTGACATTTTGCATGCACTTTGTTATGGGGACTGGGTAACTGGAAGTTTTCAGGGGCTTCTTTTGCAAAAAAGCCTTTGTGGAAAAACCACAACTGTGTTATCAGCACCATTCACCACATACAGAATGTGGCTACTAGAATAATTCAGGTGGCACAGGAGTCCTTGAGAATTTCAGTCTGAATTAACCTTTTTTTTAAATAAGATTTCTTTCCCTCAGTAACATAAACAAAAATGATGCAAATGCAAAATCTCTGTAGTAAATTAGTGATAAAAGAATAAAACAGTTAAACGAATATAATTCTCATGCTTGAGGGCTGTGTGTTTAACAGTTTTCTAACTGTTCATTCATTTATATAAAAATACTTTGGTTATTATCTACTTGAGTTGAAATTAGATATTTAATTGACTGGAGGGAATGAAATTCGCTCACTTTTAAATAAAGCAATGATTTAAAAATATTCCTGTAAAGTGATTTGTAAGACCACACCAGCACTAGTTCTTGGCACACGTCCTTGTCTGTGTATATATTTTAAAAGCATAGTTGTTTTTACAAATGTAGTACTGTGAGAGCTAACTTCTTCAGAAACATGTTTATCTTAATTAGGAAAGTCAACAGACTTCTAATGGGAAGAATTGCATATTTTTCTCTGTGGTATCTAAAGCATCAAAGGCCTCGTTCTCATGCCAAACCAATCTTCCTTCCTGTCTGCCTTTCAAACCCAGGTGATTGCAGACAGCTGAGCAGACATTTTCCCAAAAGCTTCTATTGACCTGGCTCCAGTCCTTTCCCGTGCTCTGTCTCCTTTTCTATCCACATGTCACTTCTCTTTCTCTTTCTGTGTATTTGCTGTATTTTTGCCTGAGGAAACCTAGGGATATTCATGGCACTGAGGCAAATAATGTGGAATTAAAAACTAAATTCTTCAGGCCTTATCCTAGCAACAGGACCATCACCATCTGTTCAGAGGACAGGACTGCCATTATCCACTGCATTCTCTGTACATACTCCATCACCTGTGAGGGGAAAAACATTGCCCCTTATCCTGGGGTCTTTGTTTAAAAACAAAGTCATCTGCTTCTTTCTGGTACCAATACATTTCATAAATGTGATGTACAGTACATTTAAAGGAATTAGGCAGCAATAAGAGCCTTAATAATAATAAAAAAAAAATATCTAAGGGATGGCCTGTGCATGATAAACAACAAAAGCAAATATTGTACAATTTAAATAAACAGTTGAGATTAACTAGCAAAAGTTCCTACAAATTCCTCCATCTACTGCTAATGTCGGCAATGAAAGCACTACACCTTTGACTTTGATATAATTTAACAGCAGCTGTAGGGTTATTATCAGGATTTTTTTTTATTTAAACATAATTTAATATTTGTGATCCCCCATGTGCTGCAAAGGCCATTTTGGCTGCTTACAAACGCATCCCAAGTTGAAGTCCCCAAAATACAAGAATAAAAGGTAAAGGGCTGTACCCCTTTTAGCTCGGGAAGACATGAAATTTCTCAGAGAGCTAAAATCTCCCAGTAAATTAATTTGAAGACATCACCTTCTGCTCTTTAACGATCATACTGCTTGTTTCTGCTCTGTAAATTTGAACAAGGGAAAAAGTGTATGAGAGAGAAAGAGGTAAAAAAATTACTGAATTAAAAACAAACAAACAAAAAAATATATTCCTGGAAATCAGAGCAGCAGTCTTGACCTTATATTATGTTTTCAGTTAAAAATTATAATTTATAAAAGCTGGTTGACTGTCTCTGTCATTTTTATGTCACTTATAAACAAAGCTGCAGTCATATTTATTTCTCAAGGCTTACAGACACATTTGTGGTATGTAGCTTGGCAACACAAGTTGGTAAAATCTTCCTGCTCCTGCCATATCCTATCCAATACAGCCACAATCCACAAGTCAAGGGTGCTGCATCCCCTCCTCCCAGGTGCATGAGCAAGGCAGAGTGAAGCCCACCTCTCTCCCCCCACCCTTACTCTCCCTAGCTAGTGTAAGTTTCACTACCCTCCTATTCTTCTTCCCACAATGCTGGCAGCAACAGTAGGCCCCAGAGAAAAAAATTCAGTGCAAATCTGACACCTCCATCCAAAGGGTGCAAGAAGGGCTGGCAAGCCAGATCCTTAGAACTGTAAGTGAACTTCTTTATCTCCTTCCGCTACCTCTCCCTCACCCACTTTCCACAGCCTTTTCCCCCATTCTAATTGCATTTATGATCTTAATTAGCTTGCTCCTGCCTTGTTGCAGGCTGATGGTCTGACAGGTAGAAGCTACCATCCTATTTGGTCGATCATCAGACAAGAGTTGTCCTAGGCAGGCATTCAACATCACCTGATCAAGGACTGAGAACACAAAAAAATCCAAGGGAAATGAAGGTGAGATGACTAGCCATTAAAGAAAGGGGGAGAAGATGGAAAGGAAAACTCTAATGTTTTATCTAGACTGTCAATCAGTTGTACTAATGACTCCCAGGCCTTAGTCAGACAAGCGCTAATGGATTGGCTCAGCCAAGCAGGTACCTCAGTTTAGGTGAGCAAAGCAGTCAAAAGCAGAAGTATACAAATTCTGCCATCTCAAAGGATCAAAAGCTAGGGACAAGTTGTACTGTAGAATAAATAGTAAAATCCTAAACTGCCATCAACTCCTCTGTAAGCTTACATGTGAGTGGGAAGCGTCCTTGGGAGGCAGAGGGATCTCAGAGGTCCCTTGGATTTGTGTAGAGGCTGGTACTTTAATTTAGCCCAAGAGGATTCAGCTTGCTCTTCATCTACGTGGCCTCAGAGAGAGCAAAATACGAACATAATTGTGTTTTGGCCCAATAAGAATGTAATTGTGTTTTTGAAATCACCTCTCAATGGAAAAATCTGTCTCAAATAGTGCTACTTCAGCTGAATTATCCAGTTTTGTCAACACCAACATAAAGATTTATTTTAAAGGTCTTTGAAACCTTGTTTGGATTTTGGCTCCCTTACCAAACTACTGGATTTCTCATCTTTGCACACTTCCAATATTGCATGAAAGTAATAAACTGTTGTACATATTTACAGAATAAAAATTATGTTGCCTTCACTGTAGAGAATACAAAATACATGTATTCGTGTTCACACAGTGTCATCATTACAGACCAGACTTTAAAGAAAAAGGAAAGTTAGAAACATTGTATTTCACATGGAAAATTGGGAGGTGGCAGGGGGAAAGTTAGAATGCAAATATACTGAAATCAGAATTCGTGTTTCTGTAACAAACTAATTTTTATAGAAGCACTAAAGTGCAATATAGAGACAGAACTAATGAGGTCCTCCATACTTCTCTAGTTTCAAGGAGGAAATCATTAGTAATTTGAGACAGATAAAGAAATCCACTAATTAAAATATTCTGATATGAATGGTAGCTTCCAATTATTTTCCTGATTTGACACAATCTAGCAACAATATAACATAACAGTGCTTTATGCATAACAAGAGATTTGGTAAAAAGAAAATACAAATGGAACTGGAATTTTAGGGACCAGCCCACTGCTAGATTTATCACACCAAGTTTAAGTGAATACACCAATGAATAGGGGGAAGTTTAATGGTTAGGAATAACAAAATTTTAATAAGAATTGAAGGTTGCAAAGGAGAATGTTAAGTATTAATGGTTTTGGTGGATGTACCACATCAACTAGATACTGCACATCTTTTTTTCTGTAGTTTATGCTCTTTGTTAGAGGCTCTACTCTTTTTATGCAATCTACATGTGTCTTATCTCCTATTTCTAAATATCTACAAATGTAATAAAGCAAAGAGCTGAAGTTTTCTCACTCCAAAATCTGTCACAAGTCAGCAGATTTGCCATCCAACTTGTACAAATGGCTGTATAAACTTCTCATCTTGAATGTAATTTAACATAGCACCAAAATAACTGCTGAGAGCACATCCAAAGTCATTGATAAGTCAATTGAAGCATCTGCAGTGTATCTTTAAGAGTTTAGCCACTCTAGTAGCACAAGCTGGTGAGACAGGGACCTAGTGGAGCTGCCACCCAGCTAGGAGAGCACTCTCTCATCATGATGCACTTGGGTTTAGACACTTAAGACAAGCTGCATCTCAGTTTTTTTCATTAGAAGCATGGATGCTAAATATTTTTCTCTATCCTGATGCATTGCCAAGGATTTGGAACATTTTGAAAGCTATAGAAATACTAATGATAACTGTGACTATCAAGCAAACGCTTAGCAGCTATTATACTGTGTAAGCATAGTAAACACTGTCGAGCAGTAAAGACATTTTAAAAACTACTCACTACTTCAGCAAGCTGACAGCTTCAGGTTTTGATTAAGGTCTCCAAGCTGCCCAGCCAATCGCTAAGGGACAAGGTGAGAAAAATAAATAAAAAGCTCATTTCATCATGTACTGTTTCTTCAGACAGACCCAATAGTGCTGTAGATTAATAGTGCTCAAAAACAGTAGCATGAAAAAGGGCCAAACAAAAGTAAAAACTATTATTTAGGGAACTTGTTTCATTGAGAAGACCACAAGGACCAAGTTGCAGAAGGTACAAGAGCACCTGATGAGGTAGGACTCTCAGACAGCATGAAAAGGCTGGGAGCCAAGGCACTTGAAGTGGTGGCAGGGCATCGCTGCCAGTGGGAAGTTGGAGAACCCAGCAAAGGGGGGAGTTGTGGCTGGAGTGGTGTTATCCAGCCACGGCCTGGCAGAAACTGCTGGTGTTGCTACTGCTAATGATGAATACCATATGCTTGGCTCTTAGTATTATAAAATAAGTTACATTACAACTGCCTATGAGTGAATCAACTCTTCTTTCATTAAAATTAGACAATGATGCCCATGCATATTTCCTTGAAGCTAGTACAAGGGCAATAACATTTTAAAATTGAAATATCCTCCAACTAGGTCTTTCTTACAATTTTCATCATCTTATCACCTTGTTCCATCCTAAGCTTTACTCAGATACAGCATGTAGTCATTACCTTCTCCCAGAAAATAATCCTTAAACAGAGAAGAAAAGGAACGAATATGATCACTTAGATAGAATTTTACTTTTAACTTCCGTGAGAAGAACTGGTTCAAAGTAAATAGTAGTTAAAAACATGTTTTTAACAAATATGTTATGACACAAAATGCGGTTCTGTCATTTTGGCCACCATGTATTGAATTATCAGTGAAAAGGAACTAAATGGATCCATTTACTGCCATTTATTATTTCATATCCAAGCAACTTACTCTGGGGTGCTACTGAAGAGGATCAAATCAATGGACACGCAGTTACTTTAATTTGCATGCATCCTGCAGGCCTATCTGCTCTAATACTTTAGGAATAATTTCAAGATTCACCATTTAAAACAATTACTTTCACAACTACGTACTCTCGTGCAGCTGCGAAACAGACATTACTTTCATATTTCAGTCAACATCCCACTCCATTTTGCAAGTACATTGCATATATGTAAATTTTGTAGCAGTCCCTATCTACCATATGGATACTTAAACACAAAAGCAGAGGTGATTTAAGATTTTGCCACATCTTCTCCTACTTCTGAGGTTTCACTAAGATCAGCTTTACTGGCTACTGTCAAATGAAGCAAAGCTCCTGAGGAGCAGTATGGTGTCAGTGCAGGTAGGAGGAGAGTGATGCAACTGAATGCCGCAAAAGACCCCTTCTTCATTCTCTTTGGACAAAAGAAACTAGCGTATTATTTCAAAGCCAGCTATAAAAAAAAAAAAAAAATGGGGGAAAAAAAAGAAAAAAAAAAAAAAGAAAATAAGGGAAAGCCCAAACTGGTAATGAGCTCTTAACACAGAGACAACCCACTGCAGCACCTCTATTTTATGCCAACGAGATATCTTATCCACCTGTTCATTCACAAAATTGAGCTAAAAGTATCCAGTTATTGTAAACCAGAATCACAGGGGAAACTAGTACCTTGGCACGCAGCCTGTAGGAAAAAAGAACACAATATATTACTTCCGTCATACATGTAAGAACTACAGGGGATCATTTTCATACACTTGAATGGGCCACTGTTAGCAATCAGCAGTTTATTGGCCAAATTAACCCCAGGTCTACCTCCAAAATGATTATGATTGCATATTATAATTAATGATGACACTAAGGATATTAAGCTCAGAAGGGGTTTTGTTTGTTTGAATGAGTGATAGATTCCTTCCATTCAAACGTAGGTGTTCATGGCATGCTTCTGGCTCATGCATCTATATGAAATCCTTCAGATAATCTCATGGCTCATGGTAATTCTGAAGAAATGGGGAAGGGAGGGGAGTATTTTATGGGTATTAATCTTGTTTCTTTCTTTATAGAATGAAATTATCTGAACACTTCTTGGTTAAACTCTAGTCTATCATTTTAGTTAAATGTATCTGAGCAGTCATCATGAAGCCTAGACCATAGTAATAGGTTGGCAAACTTAATATTGTCATCTAGAGGCAGCAGGGAATGTCTGCAGCAGGTATTTATGGCATGTGCATTTGCCTTAATAAAACATTTAGAAGCCTTATGCATATATAACAAAAGGGGAGCTGGGGGAAGAGAGAAGTTGGTCTAAATTATCCGACCAAATCTGAGCCCTGACTCCAAAGTTTAGAAGTCTGAGTGACTACAGCTCTAAATCTTGCCTGCCACCAGCCAATGCCTCTAAAGAAGCCAGCACCTGAATTTTCAGCCCTTGAAAAAGACTTTGAAATTTGGCTCTAGTTTTAAAACTTTGCTCCATCATTTTATTTTTCTCATCTCACCCCTATCTACCCCTTAAAAGAACCATACTAAGAGCATTTTGAAAATTCAGGATTTTGGAGCTTAATTGGTAAACAGCCCCAAATACAGTGCTGGCTTCACATCAAACCTCACATTACTCCAGCAAAGAGGCAACACACACTCCTGTAAGGAATTGCAGCAGCTGGCTCTAGAAACCTGAAATACAACAAGGTTTTATTTCTCGAACATCTTTCCATTTGTGTTTAAAAGTGTCAAAGAAAGAAATAACAACAAGAGGCAGGGTTGTGGCTAACCCCTTACTGGACAGATTATTCAAAGTAAAAGACAGGGTTTCAATTTTTCTAAAGTTCCCCCTTCATCCAAAAGCAGAGGCAAGTGAAAAAAATGCACAGTCCCTGAAGTAGTTTTTCTAATTCTGAAAGTGATCTTCCTTGAGACCCCTTCCCCTGCCACCAGAGATTTACAGTGTTACAGTCCACCCACAATGAAAAAGCAAACAAGAATCTGCAGGCCTGGCACAAAAATTCTTAAACCAGTGCACTTTATTAAAGTATGCAACAGGTCTGTTTGGTGGGTTGATAGGGTATGCTATTGCATGCACTAATAGTGTATGCTAGTATTTAAAATAAATTCCAAATCTTTTCAGGTTTGGGTTTTTTGAGGATTGTTTTTTTGGGATTTTTTTTTTTTTTTGCCATTTTTTTGTTTTGGTTTGGGTTTTTTCCTCATATAGAAGTAGAAAGCATAGTACAGATTGGAAGAGACACTATTTGCTACTCCAAACCCAGGAACAGCAAATGAGCTGTTTGCATCAAGGCAATTCTGCTTTGCGTTACCTGTCCACTTTCCACCCAAAGGTCTCGGAAACAAAGGGGGGCTCAGATGACATTGATGGGCCAGTTTTAGCATACCTGACCCTGGAGCACAATGTTTTATACATGTGACAGCAATGGTGGTGACAATTTGCCAGAAGGGAGCTCACAATAGGACCAAGTATCTATGGGAAAGAAACCAAATCACAAGGGAGCTCAGGGACTGGGGGCAATGGGGTAAAAAAAAAAAAAAAATAAAAAAGAAACAAGACAGTAAAAATGGTTGACAAGTGGAATGTTGACTCTGAAAGAGAGTCAGAGGGAGAAAAAGGGGGCGGGAAGAGAAAAGTAAGCTCAATTATATTGGTTAGGAAACATGAACAGTACTTGCAAATAATATGAGCTGGGAGCATTACCTTCCTGTTTACAGAAACAGCGTGTTCCTTGACTGCAGACTGACAGGGAGCAGGTGAAAAGGAGATTGTGTTGAAGGACTAGGAGGAGAAAAAGCAGCTGCAGAGATGCATTAGTAAAACTGAATTTCGACAAAGCTTAATTCAGCATGGAAACGGTCCTGACAATGTCTAGAAAGAAAGAACACCAAAAAAGCCCCCTTTCTCTGCCTACAGCTAGATACTCAGTGCAGCAAGTTGCCAAGACAAGGCCTTAGAGAAGGGATGTAGAGTCATTTGGTAATGAAAAATGCCTGTGAGGAAGGAAAAGACATACATGCATTGTGAAGAAAAAGACACAGCCCCTAGATTTATTATATACATAGTAATTAATAATGACCCATTTTTTTTCCCCTATTCCAGATTTCAAAATTCCTTACTCACTTTAATTAAGTTCACTCTAAAAATAGAATGCTGTAGAACAAAGAACTTTTTTACTACTTTAAAAATGCAAGCTTACTCACTAGCTAGGATTTTCCCAGCTCTCAGTGCTTTGGTACAAAGAGCTATTATAACATGATATAAATGTGCTATCAATGGAAGACATTTTTAGATAAAACTTGATAATGTAACATTTACTGATTCCATCTGTCAAGACAGATAAAGAGAAAGAGACTTCATAGCAAAACACACAGGAAATGTAACGGCAACAATAAAAACAAGTGCAGGCAGTACAGACACCACTTGTTGACCTACAATCTGTATTCGTTAAATTCTCTCCCATAGACACAGGACTTGTTTTCTTCACCAATATGGCTCTAGGATCTCCAGTTTCAGAAATGCAATTATATTTACTTGACAGTATTCAGAACTTATTTACATTATGTGTTTTTAAACCTCCTAATTCTGTCTTCTGTACACAACTTTTAATGACAAAGAGCAATATTGGGTTATACAGCTGCCTAAGCACACAGCTAGTCAGATGAGATCTCCTTCTGTGTAGACACCAAGAAGGCCATCAACAGTCCTCAGCTCAGAAGCTTTACATTTCCCTTCTGCATCATGAACCTGATTTAAATTCAGGGCAAAGACTAGTGTCCCCGGTGAAGAAGAGCAGTTGCTCTTTAAACAACTTTTGTAAATGCTTCCTGTGCTAACAAGGGAACTTAGAGTTTGCTTAGGTGAAATAAAGCAGACGGGCAGACATCCCCATATCCTGCTTTGATTCCAAGATTCAATAATGAACAAGGGTGTGCAAAGAAATTAGAGCAGTGGCAGTGCCAAAGGTATCCCTTGGAGATGCGCACATCCTGTTGTCATGTAAAAGAGCTTGTGAATGATAAAAAAGCAGAACCCAACTGTAACTGGTTTCATGGGAATCTGAACCAAGGACTAACTATAGACTTTTGCGTGGTATCATAGTGCATGCGATAATTAATTCACCTCTTCTTTCCCGAAACCTAATAGGAAATTCATTTCCAACGCTAGAATTAATTTGGCACTAAAATATATGAAAGCACTGGAATTACCTGGCAATCACTTTGAAGTTTTGTCTTGGAATCAATGCAATATTATGTACTACCGCACAGATACAGAGGCATGGTCTCAGAGACACTGTTACCATGAAAACCTACACTGTCCATGCCTGGAGAATAGAGCTTATCCCAACACATGGTCTGCCTTTCTTGGCTTTTCCACCTTTAGGAACAGTGGAAACCACCTAGCAAGAAGAGAGCAAAGTGCCAAACTGAGGTGTTTAAGAGGATAAACTCCCAATCTTGGTGTTCTGGAACACAAAGAAAGAGGTAATAACCAAATCAAAAGTGAATAAATTCTTTTCAGGCTATTATATCACTCAATGAACATAAACATCATGGCTTTGGGAATAAGTGGTGATAAGAATACACTTAGAGGTGTCAAGTAATTATCCATGCTGTAAGTCTGAAGCTAAGTTCACCCTGTAAAGCAACTAAAAGTCAGAATTTAAGTGATTTTTAGATTAATTTTCATATGTTTGAGCAGTGAAGTATTCCTAAAAACATTTTCACCCAAGCTTGAATTCCAGTTAATGAGAAGAATTTTACATGCAGACTACCTTAGACTGCTCAGAAATATTCTCATTAATTACCTTTTTTTACTTATGTGGTCACAATTTGTTAAACTATGTACAGAAACATTATCAAGATTTTAGTACTGTCAGCCTCATGAACTCACCCTCACAGATGATACCAGCAAACCAGTAAAAGGCTGAATTTGTCCTAGGATTTCAGCTATGTGGGGAGATTTGAAGTTGTTGAGTAGAAGTCTTCCTTGGTTTAAAATGCTTCGGAAAATAAAAACCTCTACAATTCTGTGGGAAATCAAATTTTTGAGAGTAGGTACTAAAATAACATGATGTGTGTGTAAGGATGTCACCATGTACCCAGCAGTAATTTACCAAATCTGTTACGAATTAAAATAAATAAATTGATTTTCATCCCTCTACTTAACTCTACTTTCAACTAGTCTTTTTGTCTTTATTTTCTCAGCCTCTTCAAATCATTGGTTATCTGTGAGCCTGTAAGAGACATTAAGCAGCAAGGTACTGGATTGCATCTCTGGGATCAAGGAAGCTTTTCATCTCAAAATCCACAGCTGGTGACAATGGACCACTGCAATGGGTCACACTTCAAGATTTTGGATACAGGGCAGAATGTGAACAACATTTGCTTTGTCTCTTTTTCACTACTTGTTTCTTAAAGAAACTCCTTTCCAAATAAAAATCTAAACCTTTTATGAGAGGTAGGGACATGGCAGAGACACACTCCCACATCACATCTGGCTTTTGTTTTTTAATTATGAAGAAATCTTATCCTCAAAAAAAAAAAAAAAAAAATGCTCACTAATTAAACTTAATTTTCTGAATTACAGCTTTTTTTGCCTGGTAGAGAGGGAGAAAAACAAAACAAAACAAAACCCAACCCTTGAGAAATGGAATTTTGCCCATAGACGGATGACTACAGATCACATTTCTAGTGGGCTTATAACCTGCTCCAGTGAAAACATAATTTTTAATTTGCTTTTAGGGTTATTTATTTTTTTATTATTACACTAAGGATTTATAATTTAATGTCAAATGCAATTTTGCACGAATTACAAGACTGCGCTATGATGCTGAAGATAAGATATATGTGACTGGTTGGCATGGCCTCAAACTACGTCTCTGAAAAAATGGATCACTAACTGGCAGGCTGCCATCCCGTACACTGCTTAGTGCAACTTAAAGTGAAATAAACTATCTTTTGCGAAGAGTTACACACAGTATCCTCTCAAATAGCACAAAGGAAAATAGGCATCTTTTAACCATATCATATTTATTACTT